>VZRV01001115.1:1873245-2004309 GCA_013398115.1 Falcunculus frontatus | reverse complement strand
CGGGGGGGAGGGAAGAAACAATCTAGCTTGAGCCTGAATCTTCTTAACTCAGTGTTTTCTGCAAAAGTTGCTCTTATGTCAGAAGATCCCATTCCTACTCTAACTTGCAGAGCACTGAGTCATCCATCTGGTTTTCATAAACTGCAAATTACAGGCAAACCAGGGAACATACACAGTCCAGTTGTAGCAGAATTCCCCAAGCATCAGCCTTACAAGTAACCTGAGGTACAAAGGCTTTGAAAATAAACAGCTGGCCCCATGCTGGGATGGTCTCCTGTCTGCAGATGCCTGACTGCTCCCCCAGGCAGCGTCCAGCAGCCCAGAGCACCACCCACCACTGAAGAAAGTGGCAGCGGGATCCCCATACTCCCCGCTGTGGAAACAAACCGACCTTGCAGCCCTCCTTCGCTCCCAGCGCACACAGCCTCCCTGGAAAAGGGGCAGGGAAATCCAGTGCATTACATGAAATCGTTCAGCAGTTTAGCAAGTCATTTAGAACAACCTGTTTTTTATAAACAGGGAAGTGAATGTTGATCCCCTTACATCCTCTAAATGCTTCCAGGTGGGAAGCAAATCTAATGTGTTCACAGGTTTTGTTGTGGTGGGTTTTTTTCCCTACTAAGGCAACTCTCTGAGCCAGTGGACAGCTGCTTAACAGGGAACTTCTGGGGTGGTTCAAGCCATTCATTAAAAGAATGAACATTTTACCAAAAGTATCAGAAACAAAGTTTTGATACACACCCCATGAAAGTCCATGCCTCAAAGCCCCCAAGTCACTTTCAGCCCCTATTTTCATCTATTTAAAGGTCTAGTGCTCTGATTAAATTCGAGTACTAAAGGCTTAAGGAGTCACCCATCTTTTTGGATGCTTCATGGCTTTTGTGTCAGGACTGAAGAACATTCTTTTCCCAGTAAAAAAATCAAGAAAACAATTTTATGGTGGATTTAAAAAGTTTTTGCCATTGCTTAAAATTAAAGTTGTTATTATCTGTATGTTCTTTAAAATAACAAGTTTTATTTAGTTGTTAGTTTTAGCAGAGGACTTTTTCAAGCTTTTCTATTGGGAATAATCTTACTCTGCTTGAACAGTGAGACTCTCTAAACAAGGCAGCTTTCACTAAAGCATCGGTGAATCAGTACAGTGAGTCATTAACAAAATAAAAACACCATTGTAAACGCTTTGCTTAAAAGTCCTGAGCCTTGTCACTTGCTCAGTTTTTCATCTTGGCACAATCAGGAATGTGCTGATTGTCTGCTCATCCTGTAGCTGGATCCAGGACTGACACAACTGGACTGTTAAAACCAAAAGCAGTTGAATGATCAAAACAATCCCAGCAAACAAACAAGCAAACAACAACAACAAAAACCAAGGCTTTCTAGTCAGTAGAAGCAATTGAGGAAATTATGAATTAATTTTTTATGTTTATTCTTGCCTGGGCTGACACAATTCCTTCTAGTAGTTGTACAACCCATTGAATAATTTCAGCCACATCAGGTAGAGATCCCAAAGGTATTGTATTCCTACAGCTTTTGTGAAAAAAAGGCAGCTGTCCAGATGAGTGACATACAATCCACTGATCCAATCTAAAAGGCTACACATGAACTCAGCTGTATTATTAGACACCCGAGCACCCCACACAAACAAGAGTTCTACGAGAACAGATTTCATGTGCCCTACGGCTCAGCTGCTACCAAAGTTGGACAACTTTTTCCTCTCTTCTGTTCTGTTCTCTTGTCAAGGTAGTGAGCAGCAAAACTCGCAAAATGAACAGATGTCAGCTGAAGCAAACAATATTATTTTTTGAAACGGCAATAAGCAGGGTTTGGTAACAGTTGAGTTATTCTCCCACTTAGTAAACAAGCGGGGTGAACTGAGTGCCTCATGTTTTTAGTGATACTTTCCATGATACCAAAGAACCTGATCCCAGTAGAGCAGACTTACAGGTTTGGGGACAGAAATTATTTCATGGGCCACAGCAGAGTAGTCCTTGTGTGGTTTTCTGGGCATGTAGGTCTCTCCCCACTGTACAAGGACAAGTTGAATGACTGTTATCTTCGGAATAAGAACGCTCTTTTTGGTGAGTTGTGGTAATAAAGAGAAGAGTAAGTGGAAATAACCACTTTCAGTTTGTGATGCTTGTGCTGACTGAAGTTTTTTCCCCCAAAGGAGCAAATGCATTAATTCACACTGGTTTCTCAGGTGCTCTTCAATGTATCTGTTCTCTCAAAAAAACAGTCCATTTACATCAAAGGTGGCTTTCACAAATAACAATTCCACAAGAAAACCTCAAGAATATTCAAAATTCAAAACCAGAAGATCAATTTTAAATGACCCTTCATTTTCCAGGCTCTGGGGATCATTCTTATTCACTAACTTTTTATCTTTTTTTTTTTTTTTTTTTTGTATTTTTCATTTCCTCTTTTATCTCATCCCTATGAGGTACCAGCATCCTACTGTCCAAACATAGCTCCTGCCTCCAGACAGGTCAGCTGTGTGTCCCCTCACTGTTGCCTGGATCTAAGGCACTGTTTGATGTTCACATTCTCACACTCAGTTTCTGTGAATTTTGGGGCAGTCAAGCACCATGTTCCCACTGAGCACAGGGATCCTTGCTTTCTGGAGAAATGGAGATGGAAGATATTCATCACTTTGATGGTGAGAAAATTTACTGTAGAAAGCTTCATATAGGAAAGACTGCAACAAAGAACAGATCAGATAGGAAAACAACCTGCTAGGAGCAATTTGTCTTCTCAGAAAAATGGCAGCTTCCACTCAGGATATTTTTCAAATGCCAGCTACAAAACCACCCTGTTATTTTCCATATTGATTTTTCACCAAGATCAACTATGTTAGCAATATCAGTAGGACAAGAGTGGAGTAGGATGCAGCTTAGATACTGATTATGCTGATTATGTATCTTTGTATGTAGATGTTTGAAAGGTTTTTTCAAACACCACTGCATGTTCATTAAAGCAAGGGAAAAGTGTCCCTCCTCAGTCAGTGACAAACAGGTTGTGATGCACAGGAGGTAGCAGAATATGTATCTCTCTTGGTCTGAACTCTGCTCCCATCCAGTTTAGTGTGGTTGTATTGGGAGCACTGCACTACAAAGGAATAGTCGAAAGCGATCTGTTTTTCAACCAGTTTTTTTCAGCCTAAATACTGAGAAAGTGGCAAGTGAGAGGTCTGGGTTTGGTGGAGGATGCACCTTCCATTTAATCTGAATCTGTGAAAATACCTAAATGATAGAAGCTCAGGATGGTAGATTAAAAAGCCTGGGTTTCACCACAGGTGTATGTTCACCTTTGGTTTTAACACTAGACCACTTGGTGTAGGACTTAAAATATGTTTATGCAGATTTCTAGTTGGTCACAACTCAAGTTCTGGATGAATCTCCTGATGCAAACAAGCTGGCAGGCTTTGTACAGACTGGAAAACCACAAGTCTGATAAACTGAGACAAAACTACCTGTGGAAGAACTCAAGGTGAAGCATCAATTCACTGAATGAAATAAAATAATGTAGATTTTGGCACTGACAATAACTCATTTTTAAAAGACAAATTAGCTGTGATATTATGAATCATTTTATCACCAGCATTTTAAAGCCAGCACATGGAACAGCTACCTTGGGTCTGGGTTCAAATGCTAAGCTTGTATTCAGTAGGTCTGACCTCACTTACTATGTATTTTATCATAGCACTTCAGCTTGGTGCCCAGTGCCTTGAGTTTGGCAAAAGCCTGTCCCCCTCCAGAAAGGCACATAATTGTCAGCTGATCTTCCAAAGAGATATCATGTGATAATCCTTTGCTGCCTGCTCTAACTCTTAGATGAGAATGGGGCTGTTTCAGTGCTTTTTGTATTTTTCATAATGTATGTATTTTGCTTTACAATGTATCACTTCTCTTGCACAGAAAGAAAAAACACAGCTCAGACAAAACCACGATGCATTATAACCTCGATGTCATCGCTGGAGAAGCCCCACGGCTGCTTCTGTTTTCACTACTGCACTAGCCCCTGGCTGTCTCCAGAAAAAAAGGAGAATAAGCATAACTAAGCCACTTTTCCCATCAAGTCTCACTTACATCTGTGACTGCAGGGATCTGGGCTTGCCTGGGGCACATAAGCTCATTCTGAGCACATTGGTGATGGAGACATATGCAGCCTTCTCCCTTTTAAGTGAGACGAAATGATGATTCCTTTTTCCCCGCCCTGAAGTCCACAGAACAGGAGTTAATGCCTGGATACTTCCTATTTATTAAGCAACAAGTCAGCAAACGCTATGCAATGCATATGCCCCAGTGGTTTTCATCAGGGAAAGCCAAATGTTGGAAGAACATTAACTTCAGAAGACAAACATTAGACTGTTTTCAAAGGCCCCTGTTCCTCTCTGAGTGCACACTCACACTTCTTACCTTGCACTGAGGCACTTGTTGGACTCCCAGTGAACAGATACAGTTCATTGCCTGACAGAAAACTGCTCTGTGAAAAAATGCATCCATTTTCTGCAACCTGAGAGAGGTCACTCAGCTCATAGGGATCCACTGAGTGCTGCAGACATTATGGACTGGAGCAGGGGAAGAAAGACAACTGCAGCCAAACGCTCAAGCTTCTTATAAAAATGTATTGTGAAATAGCAGGTAAGCCCCACACTCCTCCTGACTGTAACCCTACTTCAAGGTCTTCAGTCACAATTTTGTGGCAACCACGTCCCTTAAATGTGGGCATACACTCAGTCTGTGCCAGGCTCATGCTTCTGCTCTATGCTGCTCTGAATTTTAGTTTGCTGCTCCGAGAAATTAACCACCAGCCCTGGCTCCTGTAAAATTGTACTGTCTCAGTATTACTGTTTTTCACAAACTTCCATTCATTTAAGCTTCCTTTCAAAAGCAAGTATCCAGGAAACACTGATGTAAGACATTTTCATATGTCTGCATTCATGAAAAGTTCTGAACCAAAAGTAATGTGTCCAAATCCCTCTTTTTGTTTGAAAACATCATTCATCCAAGAATCAGAAATGTTACCATGTGACTGGTAACACAAAGAAATGAGCACATGAAGAACCACAGCAAACAGTTCAAAAGCAGCTCTGGGCCTGAAGTTGGTTCACAAGATATTTGTTGAACACTGGACACTTTGTTTGCCAAGAAAAATAGAAAGGGCTGTGTTTTCTGAAAAAAAAAATTAAAAAATAAAAATATACAATGCTTATATATTTCTTGGCTTAGTCTCTCTCTGACCTTGCCTGGAGCTATCCCCCTTTACAGCACACAAAAAAACTAGTATGTGCTTGGTTCACCCTGGACCTGTCCTACTTTCCTGCCTTCAAGTACAATAAGGAGGGAAAAAAAAGTATGTTGGGACCTTTGCACTGAAGAACCTGAGACTCCAGGGGAGAACAAAGAGGCCCCTGTCTCTCAGTCTGCAAACACTGGGCTGTAGGGAGGAAGACAGTAGGAGGAGAATACAGCAAGGAGTGAAGAGCTGTGGGGAAGCTCTTAAGGACTGAGAGGCAGGGAGAACAAGCATCTTAAATGACATGGAACACAGAGGTTCAGGAGGATGGGACATGGGATGCCTGGGAAAAAAGGTGGCTCTAGGATAGGAAAAGAGTTGTGGCAGAAATACGAAGAGACTGGCAACTTCGTGAGTGAGGCAGGGGGCATGGATGACAGGGAGAAGCCACATGCCCTCCCTACACAGGCATGATCTGGAGACTTGGACTAGGATGACGGTCCTGAGGCTAGAAGACACTACAAGCCAGAGTGAAAGGCTGACAGACGTGAAGCTGTATAGAGCTTTGGGGATGGTAGGGAACAAGACTTTCTCTACTGAAAACATCCTTATCTGCATACCTGCATGCATATAAAAGATGCTGTCCCTGCTCCTCCCACATGAACATCTCTTCCCACTCTTGCATCCTCTCTTTTGCAGCCAGAGCCACATTAGCCCTGGTTCACATTTTCCTATCTGTGTATTGGAATGTAACAGTGTAACATTTTCTATAGCCAGTTTCCATTTCCAAGGAAATGTTTTGATGTAGCTCTGGATCCCAAAGTGTATATGAGTGTTAAGCATAGATTTCAAAGTGATAGAGAAGAGTGGGTATCGGGAGAAAATTACAGGGGAAATAGACAGGAGGAGACATTTCTTTAGACAGATGGTCTCATGAAGGCAATGTCTGAAAACTGTAATATGCTGAAAGTTCAGCCACTGCAATGCTGGAGTTGATATTTACCTCATCAAATACCTATCAGCTTGCTCTTACTCACTTGAAAACTAATTGAAAAGAAGGCCAAAGGTATCACGCTGAAGTTAAGCATCCCAGTCAGACGCAGAAATTAAACCACACAAATGAGAAAAGATTGTAATTCTCACGGTCCCATTTCACTCCTTAAGTAACCAGCCTCCCTATCGCCTTCAGCAAGAGTTTTGCCAGAGTAAGACCTGCAGAATTCCATGCTAGGATATTATTAAAAAAACGTTAACTTTTGACTGTACATTAGGGGATTACATTAGGGAGCATTAGGTAAAGTGTCAACTGAAGATGCTGCATAAGAAGAAAGATGTCAAGAAGAAAACAAGCCACAGTTTGATTTTATTTCGTGAGAGAGACTGCAGTGCACTCCTTGAATTTTAACAGATACAATGCCTCTCAGTTTCACATGCTGTGAACCAGCAGTGATAAGAGGAAAAGGCTGATGACAGCCGTGATAATTTCTTTAGACAGCAGCAACGAAGGAGAACACAGCAGGCTACCCTCTTAATTAGGGACATTTTATGCTACAAGCTAAAATTGCTGCTTTCTTAGACCTTTGGCAACTACACAGGCAAAAAGAAGGAAACTGAAATATTTAAAAGCTTCTTCATGGATGAAGAAACAGTGGCATCTATAATATTTCCTGCCTACTCAAGCACATACTGGGATACAATTTGCTTTCTGGGCCTAAGAAAGGTGAGCTAGAGAGAGGAATGAGCTATCTGGAGGCTACAATTAATATACCAGTCCTGTATGTACCCTAAAAGAAGGTAGTTTGCACAATTGTGCCTTTTACACACTATCGAAGCACAGCAGCAATGCAGAGAGCCTGTTCTGTAAGCCAATAATTCCAGTAAGTAGAAAGTTTAGGACTTGCCAATGGAGTCCAAGGAAACATCTTCCCAGCATAAGAGCAGAGCATAGACAGTGCCAGTGCTGGAATGCCACTGAAGGTTGTTTCTTTCAGCATTGCTGGCTAGCACAGAGGCCAGATAGATCAGACAGGAGGGAGAGGAGTCAAAGCAACCTGTGGAAGCTGGTACATACTGATAATTTAAAGGCAGCACAGACCTGAAGACAACTTAGTCACTGCCATTCACTCTCTGTCACAGGCAAAGAAGGTAGGAAGTGATCCCTTTTCTCTCTGTCTTGACCCAGGTTTTCCATTCTATTTCAGGCAGGCCACCCTACAGAACGAGACCTGTGGCAAATACCTGTTTGAGAGACTTCCTTTATTCTCCTGGCGTGAATTTTGCACATAACCTTCCTAGCAATCCTTTTCTTTCCTAAGAGCAGTACCTTCTCCAGGTAACACCACCAAAATAAAATGCACACATTAGAAGAGGACCTTCTGCTCTTAATGCAGGAGTGAGATCTGGGTACTACAGCCCTGATGCTTTTTTTAATAGAAAAGGCTGCATGCTTAGCATTTTTCATTTTTTTAGAACCAACCAGAATGTTCCACTTTAGTGGCAACAACATCCCTTACTTAGCATCTAATACCTAGGAAAAGGAATCTGGGGGGAAAAAAAAAACCAAGCCACAATGAAAGATTTTAAAAGCTTTCATAGGCATGGGTAAAAACCAAGGATATCAGTCAGAGGGTTCAGATTTAAGAGAGAGGACAACTTACCCAAAGAGGCTGAGGAGGCAAATCTCAACCTTTATCCCTATGGAGACCTGACTTCTGATAGTGAGCGATTTTACAAGGAAATTTATCCAAACCTTACAGAAGGCTGTCATTGCTTCTTTCAGACCCTCAGACTTCTTCCCGTTACCTGACAGTTCAGTTTTCTGGTCAGACTCAAACAGCTGATGGGAGGGAGGCACATGCAGTATTTCACTCACAGGCTCTCCCTTATCATAACCATAATTGATGTGTGTCAAGCATATAGGACACATCAGCAGAGCACCTGCTAATAATAAACCCTGAGGCAAAAAGTACCCCTAAAGCCTTCTGCTTTCAGTAAAAATTCAAATGCCCAGTGTCGTGAACTGCAGCTCTAATAACTCAAAATTCTTAGTAATCTAGAAAGCTCTTCTTTCCCAAGATATTGATTCATTCTGGGAGCTGGTCTGACATTCTCAAGGGCAATGTAGGGGAAATATAGTGGATCTAATAATCTGGTAACCATGAGTATATTTGGGAAATATTGGTAAGAGGTCAGGGTTTCAGTCAACCCCAAATTAATACCTTTCATTAAGTTCTGAACAACTGAATAATAGCTATATTACAAATGTGCCTGCAGACTAAATACTCAGCCACAGGAAAGTGCTGGCAAGTGCACCTACAGAGCCAGAGGAAGAAAATGAATGGCAGTAAGCAGTTCTATTTCCAGCTTCCTTGCAGATTTTATCTCCCTCTTTTGTAGATTGAGCATGATATGCTTCTCTGCTTCCCAGGCCATCTGAAAGCTTTGTTAATGAGTACTAGTAAATAACTTTGTTTTCACAAACTGCCTACCATCTCAGAATCAAAAAGTGCAATTATAGCTTATTCAGTTCAGAGCAGTTCTTTTATGAAGGATGTTGATTCAGCACCCTGTTTTAGAAAGCCCTGTAAATCCATCTTTAAAATTTATCTCTCTGGGAGGAAAAAAAATCAATTTTAATTTTCTGCCTGTTTACCCTGATGCAAATCAAACAGGCACAGTCTGCCCCTTCAGAGCCAGCCATGTTGTGCTGAGCTCGTGATGCACAAGGGATTTCTTTCTTTAGTCAAGAGACAGACAATGTGGTAAGCATATTGATTACTCCTAATATGTACTGCGAGGGCACAGCAACAACTCCTAGGTGTGTGGTGTATCTCATGGCTTTCATTTAAGTACTGAGATCCTCCTTTCTTGATCTATAGACAAAAACCAATTTAATTTCCATCTTTACTAATCGAGGCTTAGTATCTATCTGCTGCTTAGCGCAACTGACTGAAACACTCTGGCTTGTATTCACAGCCTGGCACAGAAGCAGCTTATTGCTGTAATTAGCTTTAATTCATACACTGCCACACATGCACTGTACTGCTGTAGAGAAGGCTCAGACTCAGAGCTGAACAACCATCAGCATCAAGAGCCACCTAAAATGTATTAAGTACAACAGCTGCCTGTAATTTGATCAGTTTTATTAGAAAGTTTCTGTCTAACTGTCTCTTAGCCCCTGCTTTCTAAACATAATATTGCTTGACTGGGCCTCTGCAATCCACGGCTCATTGAATGATGCAGTCATTAAGATCCTATAGGTGAGTAGGATTGTTGAGCCAAAAGTTTCCAGACTACCTCAGGGCTTTCTGCAGAAGCTATGCACAGCCCCAAAACACAAGCAGCACAGCAGAGACAAAGGCACAACCCCAAGGGTATCCCCCTGTTGGGTACATCCACAGGGGGCAAGCTAAACAAGCTGAAAGGAACAAGGCATCAGGCCTTGCTTTGGATTTGCTTTCAATTTTTTTTTGGCATGAGTCAAGGCTAATGAAGATCTGTTTGAAACTTACTTTCCTGTGATTTTAAATAGAGGAATAATGAACATGCTTATTTACAGTGACAGCCACCTTCCTCCCCCTCAGGTGTCTTGAACTCATAGCCTGAGCCTCAGTTACTGTACTAAATCTACACACAGACTTGCCCATACTTCAGGAGCAGATTGGTTCTGACATTGTGCATGGTGGCCAGCTCTGACAGGGACATTAAGACTTTCTTTGCTGGTGTAAATGGTAAAAGAGAAAGTCTAAAAAGTCCATCAATATGTGCCGTGCAGGGGTAAGTTGAAGAATACTGCCCAAACAGGCAATATTTGATTTCAAATTCTGAAAATTAGAAAGGGCATATTAAAGATGCAAGAAGTCACACTCATTCCATCTCTGCAGTCTTTTGCTCTGTGGAGCTGTGAACAGTTCCCAATAGCAGTCAACAAAGAGGACTGAAATTTCTGACCACGACTCTTTTTCTACTGCTAGGCATGTATCTTCAAATATGACAACACCTATCAGCCTTTTGGGGAGCATTCATTTTATAGCATCTCATTTCCAGCCATTTCACACTTTTCCAAACCACACTATTCATGATCTTGCAAAAATTGCTGCTGTTTGAAATGAGACTGGATGATCAAATACTGGAAATGCAGCTAAAAATAAGATCTAGATGCAGATTAAATGAAGTATGTGTGTGTGTGTATATATATATATAAACCCCAACAACTTATTAAGTTTAAACGGGTTTTGTCCTTATTAACTTCTTCCCTTTTGCCTCCCAGGAAGGTCTCATTTGAGATTGAAATCGTGCGGTCCTTGCAGTCATGACACTGCATACAAAGTAGCTGCTCTTTTGCTTCAGACAGAGGAAAATGCTTTAATAGCTGCTTCTCTGAATGACAGCACCTACCTGCCTTGCTAAAACATGCCTTTAGTGTTATGAGAAAAGCCACAACAAGACAGAAGGCTACTTACTAGTGTTCCATAGAGTCCAGGCGGGAGTATCAGAGGCTGAAATTCACTGTGCCTCTGATGAGAAGATTCAGCTCCCTGCAGCATTCAGACAGTTGGTCCCATTACGGCCATCGGGCGGCTGAGTTAAAGGGTGGCCGTGCACAAACATAAACAGCTTGTCAGCACAAGCCAAAGAGGCGGGCCTGCCCTGCCAGCCACAATGCGAGCCAATGATTAGCTCCTTCTTCGCATTCTGGGTGTTCAAGATATTGCGTTTCATTCTTAAGCAGGGGAACGAGAGGGACTGACTGGGAAGGGCTAGGGCTTGACGGTTTACTGCTAGGCATTAAAATGCTTAAGGTGGAAGGAAAAATAAAAATCAATAGATCACTTCAGGAAAAGCACATATTTGCTGTGTATTCATACAAACACTTTCAGGGAGCCTGCAGGCATCTCCAATGCACTGTATCTTTTAGTTCAATCAAACATACAAACAAACAAAAGACCTCCAAATTAAATTTAGTTCATATTGACTGTATAGAAGTTTCACTTGAAAAGTCTCTAATTTTAATTATCTCAGTCTTTTTTCTTATTTTCATCCTTCCTAACACGCTTTATCTGCTTTATTTTTGGATAGTGGCATTTCTCACTTCTCTGTCACAAATGTCTTACCCTGACCTCCTTGACCTGACCCCTCAACCTGCATTGATCCTCCTCTGATTGCTTCTCTTCGCCTCCATCTTAACTGCTTGTTATTTTGGTCCTGATCTCCCGGAAACAGCAGAGTCACAACAGAGGCACCTTAGGGTAAGGTTCTGTGAGACAACCAAGGTGATCTAGCAACTTATTGCTCTCAAAGGTGGAGGTGTTAAGTCTCCCCTTCAGCACCACACTGTGCCCTCCTCGTCTGTGCCCCCATCATTCAAGGAAAGGTACTGTAGCACAGAAGTAAATGCTTCTCTGTCAGTTTACTGATCTTAACACAGAGGCAAAAGAGGTATTGCATGGAGTGAGTGCTCCCTGAAATATAATCTCCTTCTGATCTTGCCTCAGCCATCTATGATCCCACCTGTCTGCCCAAGTTCCTCTCTCCTTTGTTGTTTGAACTGAATTGTTCCTAGTTGATTGAATACCCTGCTTACAGCTGCTGATCCCATTTCATCCCAGCTCTGTCCTACTTTCTTATGCCTCTAGTTTGGCTGTGAGGCCTGTCTGCCACCAAAATATGTCACATCAAGTATTTTATAATAACTCCCTGCATAAATATCATGCTTTGTTCTTCAAGCCTCAGGCTCTTCGAGCTCTTTTTTTGCTTTGGAAATAACTAAAATCCTCCTTAAAAACCATGCCATCTTTTTGGCTTTCACCGTTTTTTCTCTGACCTTTCTGATTAATTCTTCTCTCAGCATCTACTCCTCCCTCTCTCACACTCCCAAAGGCACCCTACTTTTCTTGTTATATTCTATTCAGCTTTTACTATTTGCTTGTGCAGGCTCCTGTACCACTTTATGTCAGTGATTTATGAGCATCCATTTGTATTTTTTCAGCTTTCTGCTCTTCTCCAGTCCCGTATTTCACCCTGTGTTTTAGGCACAGTGTATTAAATGCCCTGACAGCTCCTAATTTTAAGGCCCTTTTCTGGGGTCAAATTAAAGCAGTCCAATCACACTACATTCCGTGTAGTCTTGGCACAAGTCGTTTCTCTCCCCGTCTCCTTTCATAAAGGAGCTGAACTCCCTGCAGAAGCAGATGCTGGAGTTAGCACCTCGTTCAGATGGGCGGGCACATCGCAGCTCTCCGGCTTCTGCTGACAGGCTGCACGAGAGCTCTGGCACAAAGCACTGCATCACAACGTGCTGGGGTCACGTTTGCAAGTTTTTCTTCACAGCAAGAGTACTAGGCACATTCTTCAATGACATCTCAGATTCTGATGCAATTGCACAGCTCCATCAGCTGCCACCCAGTACATAACATACACTGCCTCTACTTTTGCCCAGATTTCTTACTTAGTCTGCGCTATCCACACCAACATCATTATTTTACCAGAACTCTCTTCTAGTATTTTTAACATGTAAATCGCTGCCCAGGTCCACCGTGTCATCACACGGTGATTACTTTAATTATTTTGATTATTGAGCCTGGACCTTATTCCCAATGCACCTGCATTGTTTTCCACAAAAAATTGAGCAGCTGAGGTAATCTTTTGTTCCGTACCACAGCCACATTGCCTACACCTCCATGAATGCCATGCTTTCATGTCCTCAGCTCCAAGGCCTTTTCAGAGTTTCTCCTTTCTTACTGATCCACTCCCACAGCTCTCTTCATCACAAGGCCTGGCTTTTCAGCTCTCTCTCTTCCTACAAAGCTCTCTTTTCTTACCTTGTCTTCTATGCAGAGAATGCCCTGCTTCATCAAATCAAATTACCTATTTTTCTTTCTTCTCTACAATCTACATGTCACAAAATATAGAAACAATGTATCAGAACGAGAGCAGGAGAAACAATGTGAATAGGAGAAAAGTCACTCCAGGAAGAGGGATGTTTCATCCGTGTATACAAAATATACGTGCTACAAATCTTCTACCATCAGCTATATACTGCATGTTATGCACCTTATGCTGTTAGATTTTTTTATGGAACAGGATAGGCATGAAAGGCCCTTGATGGATATGGATCAAGTGCTCAAACACTGTACATGAGATTGTGAAAAGACTGCTATGAAAAGACTGTTTGTAGATGCACAAGAGAAAGCAAGCTAACTATTGCATCTCTGATTCCCATGGAAATTTATTTAAGATGCTAATTCAGTGTAGCCACAAATAAAGAAACAAAAGAGAGAGCAAGAATGAGCTGATTTAGTGGACTTTGTTGAAAAGGCACACTTTAGACAAAGTCACCCTGGGTACAATTCCTGTGACTCCACTCGTAGCATTATGCAAAGGATGAAGCTTCCTCTTTGTCCTTAAGCCTTGTTTGATGCAGGAAAATTGTTACCAGCACCGCCAACAATACCCACCCAGGCACCAGCTAAGTGTGATGGCCAAGCTGATTTAATAATTTACTTTTACCAAAAAGGTCATCATCCCCCTCTCTTTATTGCCATTCCCAGCTGCACAGGCCTGCTCCTCTCATATCTGTTCCAGGAACAGTTTGAAAGCTCACAGACCAAATTTGTCTTGCTGGATATGTTTTTCAGACAGGTTAATGATCTGACTCATATCCCTGCCATGTGAAGCACCCCAAGAGCCAGTGGAGGGAAAAAATAAACACATGTGGCTGAAGAGAGAGAGGGAAAAAGGTGGAGACCAGAATCACTACCTTCTTTTTCATATGCAAAATATGGCTGTCATCCCCAGAAGCTACCAACTATTCTGGGGTGAAACTTAAAACCATGACCCCCAAACCCATGCCATTCTTAAACACAAGATCCCAAAAGCTGATGAGGCCCTTCCAGCTCAGCATATTCTAGATTCTATGATATGATTCAGCAGAACTTTGCCCGGTCCCTCAGTGGCAGGCTCCATGGGTGACATTTTGACTCAGCCCCTTTCATATTACCACCCATGCATCTGTCTTCTACTATTTATTGTTTGCTTTCTAAAACTGTTTTTTACCGTTTTGTGGCCTCAGCCCACCCTCACTCTTCCCTTGCTTCTCAAAACAAGCTCAGCTGGATGCTATTTTGCCTGCTCTTTGTATCTCCCTTTGGGGCCAATAAGGAACCTCAGGCTCCCTGAGGCTCAGTCTGACCAGTTCATATCTACATTGCTGCTGGAAGGAGACCCGCCCTGGTTCTTTGGCAGAAGCCACAGATGCTGCAGAATGGAGTGGAGTGAGAAGATTTTTGTCTTGTTTTACTGGCCTGCTTTCAGTTACAAAGGGGGTTAAGAGTTATTCCCGGAAAACACACTAGGCTCAAGCAATGGAAGACTTCAGATAGTCATTTTCCTGCTAAAAAGGAAAACAAATGGCAGAAATAGGAAGGGGAAGGGGAAGAGATTGTGTGCAGATGCACCACACTAACATATGAGACTGCAGTCAGTGGGAACTTGGGCTTAGTCCCAGCTCAGACCATGTGCATTTTGAACTTTGAGCTCTTGGACCACTTCCTAATTAGAGAGCAAGTGACACACTGTGGAACTATTTAACCCTTTGGTGGTGCCTCCTGAGGTGTAGCAAATGCCAGAAGAGACTCTGGGGATGTGTCTAACCCCTGGAGGCCACATAGACTATAGGACCTATCCCTGTGCTCCAAATGGCTTAAGTGAAACAAATGCTGTCAGCATCTCTTTTCATGGCTCTCCACACAGAAAGATCAGGCTTACAACTACTCCTTCCTGCACTGCTGAACAACTGCTGGAATCTCCCCCTAATGTGCCAGCTTTCCATCCAGAATCTGACTGTCTTCAAGAGAGAGTGGCTCCTTCAGCCTCATCAGTAATGCCACACCAAGGATCAGATCAAACAGAGATACCTGCCGCAACTTAATAGTGTAAATAACACCACACTGAACACAGAGACCTGCTTCTCTGCTTCACAGGAGTGGAAAAGCAGCAGAGTATTACCAGATTGTAACTGTAACTAAAAATACAATTACAGCATTAGGAGCTGTGTGGAAAGAACAAGGGTTATACAGCTGATGTACATCAACAGCTGTCATCACTATCACTGGTGTTCTAGTTAGATTTGCACTAGTGATTTCATTTTTATATCCCTTTGTAAAGTGGTAATATTATGTCTTACCTATTTCACAGAAGTTCTGTGTGGATACATTTACAGTTCTTTGAAGCTCTCACTGAAGACATTTCAGACATACAAACTTATTATTTTCACTACTGACTTAAGAAATATATCCTTTGAAAGCAAATAAACAGGATAATTACTTTGGCAAGAAAGGGGTTTTTTTTTAATTTCCTACTACCTCGAAGGTCACTCATTCCAAACACAACACAAATACACTAATGAAAGGAGATGCACCTCCAAAAATACATGTACTGTGGGTGAAGATTAACTTTGGCACTCTAACGCACAGTAAACCTACAAGTTTGAAGTCCACCTATGCAAGTTTTCTCCCTAGCTTCTTTGTGTCCCATGTTCTGGTGAGAGATGGTTCACAGGCCTCAATTGCCACAGAGTTCAGAGGAAGCCTTTCAAGTACAAACTACTCTTTGCACATGCCCTTCATTCCCCATTCAGTTGTGCTCTACCTTATTTGCAGACTAATGGCCTCAGTTCCCATCTCACCTGGAAGACTGGTACTCAGAGTTTTTTCTAGATGGAACTGTGACAGCAAGGTAGCAAGAAGTATCAAAGCTACCTCTAAAATCGCTGTCTAATGCACGTGCTGTTAAAGTACGAGAGAACTCAGTCAAGAAGCAAAGCAAATTAGCCTGTCCTGGGCACCATGCTGCCATAGCTGGCTTCTATAACCAAGCTGCCTATAAGCTACTTTAAAGCCTTGCTATACTACACCACAGGCATTTCTCAGTTAAATTCTGTGAATTAATATAGACTCAACATTTAAATTCCACTGTTGTTATGGGGTGATTCATACACTTCTAGAGGGGTTTTGCAAACAGTGCTGAAACACCCCTTATCCCTGATTAGGTTTAGAGTCCAAAAAAATATTTCAGGACAAATGCTTTGGCTTTGGAGCAGACCTACATTCAGAGTGTCAGGTATGCAGACAAAGAGAGCCAAAAAAGAGCTACAGACCCAGCAGCACACGCATCCACCCTAATTTCAAATTACAAGATGACTTGTCTCCAAGGAATGCTTTCCTATATAACAGTATAAACATTTCCAGCAGTATCTTTGGAACTGACAAGTTCCTTATTAGGTATGTCCTTTACAATGTGGGCTTGCTCACAAGGAAAAAGAAATCATCTCTCCAGTTTCTGGCACTTCTCTGTGGGCTGAGATGTTCTTGCTCACACAGAAGAACTCAGGGGAAATATCCAAAAGAACTCTTTTGTGAAGACCTCGCTGTTGTACAACAAACAGACAGCATTAATTAGAAGACTGCCTTCGAGATAGCTGTGGTTCCTGCTCCCATAAGAAACCCTATTCATCATGAACTCAGCTGTAAATATTCCACTTGTTTCCTTGGCACGGAACCAAATTTCTGCATCAACAAGATGCTCAGAGACCAAGAGGGATTTGCCCATCACAGGAAAAATGCTCAGATTAGCAATGCAGTGACCTTGGTTCAAAGAAAGCACTTTAATACGTGCCTTTCTGTCAAGCATATGAGAACTCCCGCTGATTTCACTGTCACATCAACGAGGTCAGCCATGGATTTATCCGGGAACTAAAAGGAATTAACTCCCTTCACACATACACACCCCCTGAATAATGGCCAGAGTGGTCTGTGCCCAGTGGTGCAGATGAGACTTGTCCCTCCCCTCTCCCAGTGTGGATCAGGAGTTTACCTCTCCTTGAATGAGACTACTGATGCATTTTATGCCTACTTGCTGAATAGGAGTGAGTGTGATACCAAAAAAAAATGCTATACCCAACTTACTTCTACATCCCCTTTCTACCCAGCAAGCCTAGACAAAGTGCGCCCATTACCGACCATGCGGAAACACCTAAATAATTTAAATGCTTGAAACTGCAGAGGCACAACAAAGGTCAGAATCATTCACTTGGATACAGAAATCCAAAGAGATGGTGGTGTGTACTGTATAAGTCTGCAAGCAAACACAACAGTCCAAGTTTTCAGTATCCTCTTATAACAGGCTAGTAAGAGGAATTTTAATGAATTCCAGGTGCTCTCAAGTCAAGTTCCTCGTGGTTACCTATCTCTCTGTAAAAACAGGGACATACTAGTTCTCAAGCAAAGCTCTGTTATAAAGGTATTCTGAGCAGCAGGAGAGGGAAAGAAGACCTTAACATTAAAGATACTACAAACCTCAGCCATGCAGGAGAACTCAATTAAAATATAAAAGTCCCCTTGAATCAAGTAGCACATGGCTAAACCTGTCATGTAATGAGAACCAAACCACCCCCATGTCTGGATTTAATTACGCTGTGCCATTTTACAGCAGCCTAAGAAAACTGGACTAAGGGTCAAAACAATCCTATAATAATTCTTCAGTCAATCACACATATTAAGTACCTGTGTAAGAATGAATAACAGACAACATCAGCAGACTGAGTGTACAAAGGTTCTAATTAAAGGCAAGAACAACAACAAAGAAGTCTACAGACAAATGGCTCACTTCAGAGTGATAGTACCCACCACAAATTTCTGTATGGTCTCCAAAATTCAAGCAAACCTACAAAACTAATGCATATTGAAAGGATGGAGTTCTGTTCAATATGCGCTCACTGATTTGAAAAGAAATGGAATTCATGGATGCTGAAATTCTTCAGAAATACATATTTTCTTATGCGTTCTACACATATTCAAAACAAATTCTCTGTAAGAAAGTATTTGTATGAGACTGTATGTTTATATAGCAACTATAAATTATAGGGACAAATCTATATAAGAACATACTTGTAATTAGTCTGAAAGTATAAAGGATATAACTTTTAATTATTTATTCAATGTGAGTATAAAATCAACCAAAAAAAATTTTTTAAAACAAAATATTTCTAGACATGTTTCTTGCAAATGTTAACTGGGGAGAAGGAATTTAAAGTCTTTTGAAATATTACCCAGCCAGCAAAGAAGCTTGGAAATACTGTATATTGTAGCTCAAGCAAATAAATAAAAATATATATGCAAAAGCAATGCCAATGCTATCTAAATTAGTAAGGGTTTCCTGAAGATATGTAGCATGAAATAAAATTATAATCTCTATAACCTGCATCCAGCATCACTATCATATTTTTATAGTAATATGAAATCTGTTCCATGTCAGTCTGGGGGTTTTTTCCTATTAAACAGATCCTTTTATGAAAAAAGTGCCACTTTTTCCAGCATTCATTTGTCTTATTGCTCTAAAAGTAATGACTATTCTGCCTCATTCCTTGAGCAAGGATGCCCTGATTCTGTTAAAAAAGCCAGAGCTGCCTGACTGCAACACAGTGCTCCACCAGGGCCTTTGTGCTGACCCAGGCTACAACACGGATTAAATTATAGCCCGCACACTGTGACTCTATTTGCATGCAAGGAACAAAATCTGTGTGAGGTAACACTGCGTAGTACCCAGGGTCTGGATGAACAGAAGGCCTTGAAAGTTTGTGTGCATTCACTTGTGCTTTTCTGCATGCTTGTCAAGGTCAGCAATGTGGCACTTTTATAGGAGGCTTCTTGCATTGAAAGGAGTGTTGTTTGCTCTTGGTTGCTTTCTGACTCAAGCTCAAGCTGAGAGAGACCTCACAGAAGGA
The DNA here is from genome assembly GCA_013398115.1 of Falcunculus frontatus. Classification (NCBI taxonomy): domain Eukaryota; kingdom Metazoa; phylum Chordata; class Aves; order Passeriformes; genus Falcunculus; species Falcunculus frontatus. Next base: position 1,985,294 of record VZRV01001115.1, on the reverse strand, counting down.
GGAAATTATTATTGCAATGTAATTGCTAAAATTCAGCAATTGGTCAGATTAATACAGTTATTTAAAGCTATATTTCTTGGTCATTTTAAGGACCAGTGAAAGACAGCAAAAGGCACAAGTCAGCCAGAAAGGAAGCTTATCTTGAATCCATCCCACTGGCATCCATAGATTGAATGATGCCTAAAACCAAACACAGGCGAACCCCTTGATATTCCTGAGGACTCAAGAACATTAGTGTCCACAATACAGAATAACAGGTCACATGTATTCTGAAAAGGAAATATTTTGCAGATTTAAAAATCTGTTTAACTTGTGAATGAGGGCAAAAGTTAAACTTTCTCAGTAGCATTTCAAAAAATGAAACTGAAGATAGTCCAGTCTTTTTTCCTTTCACTTCTTTCCTCATCCACAGTAATTTCAGACTCTACAGCAAGTTCCAATATCACTTTTTAGAAGAGGAAGAACCCACTGAGATATTTAATACCATCCTCAACAGAAAAAATTACCATTCAGGGTTTTTTTCTAAGAAATCTTGTTTCAGCCATACTTAGGAACCTCCTTGCTACACAGAGGTACTGAATGCCATGATGTTTGCCCAAAGCGGAATTTTGTTGTCAATTGTGCATTTTAATATTATAATCTATAAGCATGGTAATTTTATATTTCTCCATTAAGTGACCCTATTTCAGCTGTTAATAGGTTAGCAGACTTTAGCGGCTAGTATGAAATTTTTCATACTAGATGTTTGCCTCATTAAAAAATATCAGCCAAAATAATTGAGTTATTTCTGAGAACAAGATTAAGAAAAATCAGATTGCTTTGCATGACAAAAAATCAGGTGTCTTTACTTGAGAACTATGAAAATCCTCAGCTTTTCAGTAGGAGCCTAAATACTAAACAATAGGGAGAGGCTTTAATACAGACAATGACTTTTTTAACATCACACGAGTATGTACATTAACCTCACTGTGACCCAATGCATACTCACTTGGGAGATGAATTTTTTTGTGATACAGGCAGCTTGCTTTCTGTCCTTTCCTAGTGTCTGTGTAGTATCCCTTAAGTACAAACCTTGCAGCAGAGGAAGATATTAAACCAAACACATCCAATCCAGTTCAATGAAAGACGACAGATTAAATTCACAAGGCACTGAAGGAAACTCTGCTATGAGGATAAGTATTCCCATGGGCAGCTCTCTCAGAAGACAGACTGTCTTACTGAAACTCCCCAGTATGAAATAATGCTGGTTTTATTGCATACTGTACTATTTCCTCACTGTCAGGGCTGTTCCTTCTTAATTACAATTATGTTAGCCAGCTCAAGACCTCTCTGTGGTCAAGAAGCGCGCTTTGCAGGTGAGGAATTGTGGAAGGTCTTGGTCCAGATAGAACCAGTGGAATCTATTCAGTGAATGATGCCAAGTGAACAGAACAAAGAGACTGCCCTGTTACAGTATTTCTCCAAGTTGGCTTTTAGTGGGATCACACTTTGGCTATAGCAAATAAAATGGCCAACAATTGTTAGCAGCAACAATTAAGCCATTCATTGTGCCTTTTGGAGAATGATGGATGGAGTTTCTTGTGCCATCCTCACCCCAGCTGCACTCTTTGTCAATTCCTCCTTCATGGAAGTTGTGCGATTTGAGCGTCTGTTCTGAATCAGTAGATAAACAAACTACTATGGACTATGGTATGTACACATAGCCACAGACAAATAGTCCTATGAAGAGACAGCAATCCACTGACCTAGAGAATTGCACTGCCAGTGTGATAAGCAGCCCTATACCTACTTTTAATCCCCATACCTGATTAAAGCGATCAGCAGAAGGATCTCTTTATAAAGGCACTCTATTAACACCTTTATTTAGAGAGTTCACCAGAAGCACAGATGACATAGTGATGTACCACTTGTTGCTCTGACAACACTCAAACTTTCCTCAGTGACAGAGGGGGAGAATATTTACAGGAAAATGCTTTCCAGATTATAGGGTCAGAGTAGTGTGGGGTCTCTGCTGCTCAAAGATCTAAGCTTTTTTTTCCCAGCTCCATAAATCGTATCGTCAGGTCTGATTTCTCCTAGGGTTAGATGGCTGAGGATCAAGGATCATCAAAAAGAGCTTTCTTCTTTCTGCTCTCCATAGCACTTGCAATCAGATGTAGCTATCTGCCCTCACATCTTCAAGAATAAAACAAAGAAAAACCTTTCAGAAAACATTTTAAGGACAGAAGCATTTTTAAAAAGCATTAGTGTAAGCCAATGGTGAGGCCTTTTGTTGCCCCAAAAGGACAAACTCATACTTCCCAAGAAACAGAAGTGCTTTACATGGTGGTCCTCCCCTACCTATACTCTCTGATGCTGAACAAGCAATGAACATTTATGGAAAAGAAGGAATTAACTGCAATTATTATTTCAGCACATGAACAATCAAGGTCAGAACCAAAGCAAACCATCACGTCTCCTGATAATTACAGTGAAAATAATGACTTATTTTCTCATCAATAGTTATTGATTCCTAGAAGACCTTTAATGTCATAGCATGCTATTCACTATAAGCATTATACAATGGCATCTATGTTGCAATTTTCATTATGTTAACTCTCAAACATATTCTTAAAAACAAGAGAAAAGCTGAACAAATTCTTCATTTCTCATTTTAAAGCATACAATCTTAATTTTATAGAGAAAATGAGTACTTTGGCCATTCCACCTAGGAGGGACACTGATGGTTGGAAGCCCATTTGGGAGTAAGATTTTGTGATGGGAATATACAGTATGGTTGCATTCACTTTTAGGATGGTTGTGTCTTGGCCCAAGGTTAGTAAGTATATTGTCCTGGGAACTCCAAACATACCAAAATAATTTGGCCGTTAGTTATCTAATTCTTTAATCAATTTTCAGCCTCATTGCTTTACTTTTACACAGCAATTACCCTGACTTTTACATAGCAATTACTACTGACTAATTTAAAATCTGAGGGCCACATATACTGTAACAAAGCTATGGCAACCTATGGATTTCAGGTATGCCAGTAGGGCAATGCTCAGAATGCCAAGGGAGTTGATGTCAGCGTCCTCTTTCAAAAACCTAGCTATGGCATCCAGCAGGATCTCCTTCTCTGCATTCTGCCAAAACCACTTATTTCAGTGAACGTATTTCCGAAGAAGAACGGAAGCTGGTTCATTACAAGGTATTCAACAGAGGTAGCTCAATATCATTCTGCAAACTCTCTAATTTCTTAAAAATGGCCCTCGTGTGAGTGAATTCCCACTGAATTGGAGGGGGAGGGGTACAGAATAGAAAAGGTATTAAACCTTTTTTTGATTGCTCCCCTAGATAGGTAGACACAAAAGTACTGAAACCTTTAAATTAAGACAATCCACGTTTCTAAAAGACAAACAAGCTTTAGTGATCTGATTATTTCTGATTTACTGTCTTTAAAATTAGGTAATCACTTTTAGGAATGCTTTGAAATAAATGAATGATGGGACAGGATTTCAGAATGCTCTTAACAGTAATCCATACCATTCCTGAGGATAAATTGTTTTGTCTTTGACCTTCTAGCTTATCCGTTTGAGAATCACATTATTGTCTTATAAGAAAAGAGGCACCCATCTTAATATTCCTGACCTAATGAGTTCTGCAAAATCCTTTCAAAGTACTAGCTAACCAGATTGATAAAGTACTGTTTTATCCATCCAGATCAAGCTGGATTTATGATTAATTGCATGCTTGCAAATAATCTTTCAGGCTTTTATTCATCATTCCCTGTATGAAAAAAAAAGTCAGTTGAGGAGTACAACAGCCCTTCATGTTTGTTAGCTTACATTTGTACAGATCCTTTCAACTGCTTTATGGAAGGGACAACAGCGACACTGTCAGAATAAATTTAAATTTAGTTTTTAATATGTCACTAAAGGGATACAAATTCCAGTGCCAATGCAAAAAGAGATATCACAAAGTATAGTTACAAAGCAAAATTTAAAAATCCTGCAAAATTCGAGGTACAATATCTTTTCAGCTGTGATTTGGCCCTCTGGGATCCTTCAGATTTTTTATTCCTGCATATACAACTAAGTTTATCACCTCAAAATAAATATGGCACATAGAAATCATAGCGGTTCATGCAATATACATTTCCAGAAAGAATAATTATGCCATTTGGCTCAGATATGTTGGTTACCTTTCTCAGTTAAGTTATAGCTTGTATTCACACCCTACAGCCTTGCCTTGTGAAAGATGATCTGACGAGTGTACAAAACTGAACACATGAAATACCTTCAGCATGGAAATGTGTATTATAATGGGGCTTTGTGAACTAGAGACTTGTCCTGACTGATTTCAGATAGCAGTTTAGTCCTAGTTTATGAGTATAAAAACTACTGTGTACCTTACACCATATCATTCAAACAAAAGGTAGCAAAAAAGGTGATGTTAACACATGTGTGACTGCTTCTGAAATCCACTTGTAAGATAAGGATAAGGAGTAGAGTGATAGGAAAATTTTGTCTTACAGAAAATGCAGATGAAGACTCTCATCTGTGAGACTCATCTCATCCATATTGTGATCCCCAACATCCGCCTCAAATCACAGTACATCGTCCATGAGTCAGTTAGTGTGTGGTGGTCATGTGTCATGCTGCTGCTGTTTCATGTCAATAATCAACACTGAAATTTAGATTCTGTAAATAACCAAAAGTAAACATACTTCATTAAACTTAATAATGAATATTACTACCTTAGTAATTAAGTTTATCATGAACCTTATTAACTCAGTAATTGGCAATAGTGTCTTAAAAATTTTAAGGGAAATCTTCGTTGGTAGTCCAGAACTATTTTGTAATTATAGTCATGTTTTGGTCAGTTGAGTTAATTTCAATTAATATACTTCATTAACTTAATACCTAAACACTAACAGCCTAAGGGAGATATTTCAAGTAAATCAGTAAGACAGCTTTAAAATAAGGTCACAGTAAGTGTATGTCATTCCCTAATTTCAATTATGTGCAATTGCAAGCCCATGTCTAAGCAAAGTCTGGTATCCTGAAAACCAATTCAGATAACACAGTACTGACATCTGTGTTCTGAATTCAGATAGAGAGCCAAACAAGAAAGGTAGTAAGTGTGTGCAAAGAAGATTTTGATTTATTTGTAATAGATCTTGTAATCAGTCTGGGGACAAGGATTACCTTCTGTTTCTATACAATACCTGGCACAGTGACCAAAAAAAGGTATTCCTAGATGCTACAGAAATAGCAAAGACCAATAATAATATAAATGCAGAATAAAATGATAATGCCATTGGTGCAAGTCAGAATTTCATATGAGGTATACTGACAGATGTTTAATGAACTGCACTGAATCAATCTGACACTGCACAGTTCTTAGGAACCAACCAAGTCTTGTATAATCTGATTTAAAAGAAATTACCACTGCTACAGTTATTTTTCTCAGATTTTTTTTCTTCAAGCAAAGCCTACAGAAAACAGCAGCATCCCTATTTATTTTTTTCTTTAACATTATCAGATGATTAAATAGATTGGGCCTACATGTGGTTTGCCATTTGAAAATCAAAATCCAAAACTCAGCCTAGGTATCTGAGCTGTGTTAAGTTACATTAATTGACGCCTCAGTTACCTTTTTATTCCTCAACTGGATGAGCATAATGTTGTTCTTCCTAAGAGATTTTTACATCTTAGTAATTCTCAAATAATAGAAATGTTTGTGTAAAAGCAGATAAAAATTTGAAGACAAGGGAAAGGAGAAAGGAAGGGAAGGAGGAAGGATTAATTACTGTAAGATCTTTATGGGAGTTTGTCCTTACCTAGTTCATTTGCCTCAGAATTCTTCTTGCAGGGAATTAGGAGAAAGGAGGAGTGATCACAGAATACTAAATGGAAAGAAAAGACCAACATGGATACTTAGCCTTTCCTATGACTGCAGTAAAGAGAAGGGGATCATGGAATGCAGTGTTCCCAGTTTTAAAGGGCTGAGGGGGCAGGAAACACTTCCTCTATGAGTAGAAGTGAAGAACACTAAAACAAAATTACAAAAAGCTGCTTGCTTGTAGTATGAGAAAAAACTTGGAGTGACACAGAACTCCTATCTTGAAAGGGAAAGAAAAAAAGGAAAGAAATACTAGAAAAGACTGTTTTCAGCATCTTGGTAAGTAATAATGGATTTGGCACTATTAAATCTACATATTTCATGCTTTGCAGGGGTTATCCATGTTGGCAGCTCACTCTAGGCTTTGCATGGACAGTATTGAGAATTCTCTTGAATTGTGGCCAGTTGCAAACCAGCTGGACAAGGTTGGTCTGGTGCAGTCACTGGTGTACCCCTTCCTACTCTCCAAGAGAGGTCAACCACAAGGTGAACAGGTTTGTTCCCTGATCAGCCATGCACACTGGCTTTCCTACAGGTCAAGGTAAAGCATCAGGCAGTGTCACACCTCCCAGAAATATTTATGCAGCAGGGCTGAAACCAACAAGGCAGCCTATCAGTGTCACTGATCTGTTACCAGGGTTAAAGTATCTGAGAATCTAACACACCAGCAAGCTCGGGAATGCTCACACCTCAGTGCCTTCAGAGAAAGTTAAAAAGAATTGATGCATGTAATAGCAAATGAGATTTCAGCTCAGGCCTGCAGCACCACGAACTGCAGGGGATTGTTTAGTATTCAGTGAGCATATGCCTAAAAAGTCAGTGCACACACTAACACAATTTCAGCATCCTGTGCACCATCAATGAACTTCACTTAAGCTTCATCAGGATCCATTTACATTCTGGATAAGAGATTTGGGAGAAAAACTGGTATATGATGTAAAGAGCAAAATTAAAGGCCAAAATCTACTTTTCCAGATATCTGTCGGGAAGATGCCTGAGCAGATTTTAAATAAAACATCTCTGAAATTTTCCATCCATGTCCCAAATCTTCCCAGAAGAACTTCTGAAATTATTCAGGACACATATGAATAATTTCTCTCTATTTTAGAGACTTAGGCAGGGGCTTTCAATGTATAATCCAAACAAGCAGTGGATTAACTGTCTTCAGCTGAAAGCCTGCCAGATGACTACCCTTCCCCACACACATGACATTTGATGTCTGCCATTTTAATATTTTGACATTTTTGTGAGAGACATTGTCCTGAAAGGTCACCACTTGTCTCAGCAGCTGGCTGGCTGCCACTCAGGCTTGGGAAGCTTAGCTCCACAGCTGTCATCAAAAAGGACCATTTTCACAGCTAAGTTTCAGGGAAGCTATGAATTTATGTCTATGAGGGGAAAAAGGAGACAAGAGAAGGAAAGGGAAGCTTCAAAATCAGCTTTTACTTGCCACAGTGAAGACAGGCATTTATACATACACATCTGTAAGATAAGGCTGAAGTATTTCAAAAGCAGCTTATAAACACAACAGAGTCATCGACTACCTGCATTTATAGCAGAGTCATCAAGGGGGTTATGCCATGAATATGTTTAGTCCTCTATTGCAGCAAACAACACACATATTCTCTCCCTAGTCACTTAATGGCAGTCACCTGTTAACTGTGAAAATGACATTTTAACACAGCTCATGAAAAGTTGACAGTACCAAATGGTCCCCAAGAAATAACAAAACCTGTAAACAAAGCAAGAAACATGACACAGCCACAGAAACAAACTGGCTACAGCCTGCATTTCTTGTGCAATTATCTGACATTTATACTTGGTACTGATCACAGGTTGTTTTCAAGAAGCAGATTTCATTCACAGCACAGTAAGAATTCACTAGCAATAAACTTGCTAGGACAATGGCAATACAGAAGCTTTGAATTAGAAAGGAGAATAAAAACCAACATACTGTTTTTTCAGTGCTATGAGACAAAAAATACACAGACAAGAATCAATTTTCTTCCTTACAGTATCACCACAACACTGAGAAACCTTCAGCTCCACTGCTTCCCAACCACCTTACTATCCTGTCTTCATGCCACTGCAGCAGATAAAGATCATTTCATGTACAGACAGAGTGAGATGGGTGAAAAACATGCATTGCTCACCGTGCTATGTTCATTGTTCTTATCAGGTCAGATGCAGACTTACTGGTGCCCCTTATGATGACTATTTTTTTGCGCTTCTGATAATAAGGTATTGTCGAGTTTCTTAATCAGAAGTCCGGGTCTGCATTTATGGATTTTTAAAGAAAAGATTCCAGGTGAAAACTACCATGGAAAATTTTTCTTCTATGCACTCGCAAACCGTCTATTACTGCTGAAGCATCTTTCTTGCTGTCTATCTAAGACTATCTAACCTAAGCAGAAAAACATCTCTCTATAAGTACCTCCTGCATTTGCTGGACTTCTCCCCTCACAGACAAAACGGCAAGCAGACATCCCCAAAATCAACAAACACAACTGCAAACTGTTTGTTCTGGAAAGCTTTCATGCATCCCTTTTCCTCAGCAGCTCTTCCACTGAAAGCCAGAACAATACTGCAGAGAAGCTTTCCCTGTCAGGATGTTTTCAGCTTTCATCTCTCTGCTTTTTCAAGCAGAAGACCAAGGTAGAAACCTTAATTAGCAATCTGAAAGCACCACACAGGCAAGGAATACTTACATTTGCAACTGTATTTGTGATATTTGCGCACTGATCCAGCGACTGGTGATTACAAAGAAGAGAAAGAGCTTTTTAGGCTGCCTTTCAAGTCTTGCAGCAGTGAAATGAAGGCTGCTATCTGAAAGCTACTCATTTTCTGTATGCTGTGCTCTACTTGCTTCCCATGTGCATACAACACAGCTGCCAGATTTAATAACCATGTCAGCCTGCTTTTCCCAGAAAGCAGCAGAGAGATGACAGGATGAAGATGAAGTAGCCAGCGTGTTAATCTCTAGTTATGGCTGCACTAAGCCTTGAATGAATGTCAGAGTTTTATTGCCCTTGAAAAAAAAATAAAACAAATCAACACTATTCGTGAAAAAAAAAAGTGCAAAAGGATTTCAGAAATGTTAATCCATACTTGCCTCAGTGACATTAAAGTACATTAAAAACATTTTTGCCTTCCCCCCCCCCCAGTTAACAAATCCTAGGACTTGAGTTAATTTTTTTTCCTTTCAGAATAACATTTTTCCTAGCAGTGTATGCTTGTACCCCAAAAGAACGAAACCATTAACTGACAAATTAGTTGAGCTTCCCTCCTCTTGGGTTCCTCTCCGGAAAGAAGTATTTCCATACCTGTTTGTCTTTGCTGACTTCTTTCAGGCAAAAAAAAAAGTTAATAAAAAAGGGGGGAAATTCTCTTTTACCATTTAAATTCTCCCATGCATAGTGGTTCCTAGAGCACTGGACTTTAGTATCTGCTGTGGTCAGTTCACTGCCAAGGTGGAGCATCGCCGTACCTCCAGCTGTAAAACCAGTTCCACGTGAGGGAAGGGCAACCAGACTTTACGTGACAAGAGAAGGTGCCACTCGTGCAGTCAAAAACAACAAACTGAAAATAAACCCAGAAACGTTCAGTTGAATCTGCAACAGTGCAGGGATGCCGCAGAGGTCATATGACATCTGTGCGCGTCTTTTTCTCTCTCTCATTTATATTCCCTTCACTTCCCTTGGAGGCACCTGTCTCAGCGGGGAGTGGTTTCTGTGGAAACTACGGACAGTCAGTTTTCCCCCTGGAGAAACTGTTACTATGGTAACCTTACATAATGTATGTGGCCTAGATTCTTTTTAAAAATAATCTAACCCTGAAATTCTCATTATAAAATTAGAGCTGATTTGTCTGGGGGGCGGGAAATATAGTTATTTAAAAATTGCATTAGAAATGTAGGATAAAAAAAATCCAAATGGTGTTACAAATTAAATGAGAGTGTAGGGGCCATGTCATTGCATCAGTCACAAAGACGAAATAATTTGTAAATGCCAGTAAACAAGGTCTATTATTTAGCACTTGTGGGAAGCAAGGAGGAAGGGAAGCATAGACTTGACATCATGGCTCACTGCAGCAATCAATACCGCATCTTGCAGAGTCTAAATTTTCTCTGTATGTTTATTCTTCCTGCAACCAGGACTTCATTTAATGATGTAAGCCCAAATACTGCTTACATCTACCCCATTCAAAACTGAAATATCAGCTTCAAAGTCACTTACCCTACACAATGAAATGATGCTACGTCAACACTCAAGGAAGTGCCTGAAAGGTGCTGTGTGAGTCAGAGAGACATAGCGTGCAGTACAGCAGAAGCAGAGAAGGCACACTGCTGTTTATATGACTTTGCTCTCAGCTCAGAGACAAACCTGCATACAGTCCTGGTGGGGAGGGCAGGGCAGGTCTGTCAGATTGCATCGGGGACTGGGGGATGTTAGGGCCCCAGCAATGGGGCTGGGCAGGGTGAGCCTTCTAAGTCAGCAGCTGAAGACCTGCCTGGTTGGGAATGACATGAAGTAGTAGTCACATCACAGACGTTTGGTGACCCTGGTGAAACAGGTAGGTAGATGTCTCACTTCCCTCCCCTATCTGCAGCCACCCTTGCAGATAACCCTTATACTGGTAATACATATCAAAAGTCAAATGGTTAAGAAGGCAAAGCTACCTGTTTAACTCCAGACAAAATTAATGATTTCAGTTTGAACAATACTGTTGGGGAAACTTTGCTAAAATCCTACCTCTGAAATATCTGTATTGTGACTCAGCAGACTGATATCTCTCCTGACCTGTCAATCTAGTAACTGTTATTAGCATGAACCACATTAATATATACTGGAGACTGATTTTTCTTCTCTCCTCTGATTCAGAAGATTAACAAGAGAGAGCACCCAGCCTACAGAACATATCCCCAAAACTTAAGCAAGGTCCTCCTACATTCTGCAGTGCAAAGGGGCTCTCCAGGTGAGACAAAACAGGTATGAAGCATTGCTTCAAAGCCCACAGCATTTATCTTTCTTTCTTGTGTAGTGGAGACATTTTTACAAAAGAGACTCATGCTGCCTGAAGGTGAAGTGTTATTTGGGATGTGGCTTCTCCAAGCAGGTGTTCAAGACCAAAAAGCTTCCTGGTGCCACAAGTAATTGGACATATTCTAATACAAAATCCCTCAAAGAGGTTTCACTGTAGTGGGCAAAAGTCCCTGGACTTTTAAATTGAAGAAGAAAAGTGCTCCATAAATTGCACTGAATGCCTAAACTGACCTATATAGGAGATTTACTCTGAAAATCACACAGAGCAGTATTTTATTGGAGGCTGTGAACAAAAACACACCCTTTTGTCTGTGAAACTCAAGTGTTGTATGAAGATGTGAGAGCATTAAACATTCTCTCTCTTTTACACAGAAATATGAAGGAGATTTGATGCATGGTGTTAAATTCAATTGGGTTTGAGGAAGTTCAGCATCAGCAGGATATAGTCTAAAATTTACGTGACTGAAAAATTTATGATTTATCAAGTATCACATTCCTAGACAAACATTACACAGGAGTCAGGCCTCTCTGGCATTTGACTTTTAAACCCCAGGGCTCTCATGTTCTATCCACAGGACATACAACCACAAAGCACTATAATCAATCTTCTCCTTTTTAAAATTTAAAAAAAAAATTGGAAAAAAATCTACATCCATTTCTGAATTAGTCTTATACACAAAATTAAAGAATAATTAGACAATGTCTAGTTAAACATATATTTAGTGGCCCTAGGAAAGACAACATATTCAAAAGGAAAAGCAATAAAATGAAAAGACTCCTTAAGCAGATTATAAAGAACTAAGCTGTCACACAAAATCATGTAGCTCTGACATTTTGCTATGTAAAACCTTGAACTTCAAAGAGTACATTGCACAAAGACAGCAACAGGGACAAATTGAGAAATGAGTATTATAACAAGGTAAAGCAATGAACCTAATAGCTTATTTTTTTATAAAGCAGCCAACAGCTGACATAGAATGAGAAGGCTCAACTACTTTTCATAGCTGTGCCAAGTCTCTCAACAGAGAAAAGCATAGCACAGCGAAAGCCAACGTAGTTACATGACTTCTGGACTGAGCTAAGTAACATCTAGCCAGCTCAGTATGGAAGCAGCATGAACTTGGATCCCTCTCCTTTAACTACGTAGATGGTCTGTGTGTATCCAACTCATGGACACTTGTGGCTTCCTCAGGGAAAGGACAGGGTGTTTGGGCACACAGCTCCGGAGTGGGCATTTCACTAGTGCCAGTGTGCTTCCAGTAAGTTAACATACAGCACTTACACTTCTTACCTCAAACTCTGATCATGCTGTAAGGGACCTGGCTGAGATACTGCTGAGAAGGCAGTTAGACTAACAAAAGAAAGATCTGCGTTCATAGCAGGACTCAGGCACACAAAGATGCAGCTGTAACCTGTGAACTTGCTGTCAGTTTCCTTCCAGCAGGGAGTTAGCTCACTCTAGGAGTCCAAGCTTCTCTTGACAGCCCAAGATCTGCAATAATGGCCTCTCAGCAAATAGATTCAGAAAAAAATGTAATTGAGCTGTTATGTCCTGCACATTGTTTGGCACACCGCACGGAACATGACAACAACCCTACAGTCTACCATACAGCTGAGAAAGGCAGACTTTCAGTGGTTATTTAAAATGTTTTTCACCCATTCCATCAGCATCTATTACGTTTTCCACATCTTTTCCCACGCCATTACATCAGGTCTATGAAAAAATACATTAACAACACAATATTACATATGACTTTAGTCAAAGATAGAAGCGTCAATAGAAGCCCTTTGTACAATATTACGTCACTTTTTCCAAAAGAAACCTCTTGTTGTCACACCACCTCAGTTAACTCCATGCCAGGCTTTTACAAAGACAGGTTACTTAAATTTCTAGGGCACTGACTGCTCATCAGATTTGTATTGATTTGATACTGCAGTCTCTTTTCTCTCCTGGTCCTATTATAGTGAAAAAGTCCTACTTCCCACTACTTGAATTGACACGCTTTGGATGACAAAAAGAAATCTTAGCAGTAAATAAAGGAAGAGACGGATTCACAAAGAGGCACAGACAGGGGTGTCAGCTCCTAACCACAAGGTGCCTTGCAGTCTGCAGATCCTCCTGCCAAGATTTCTGTGCTTAAGCAATTCACAGGAATGACACCCACAAAAGCCAGCACATTAGCACAGAGCTGTCTAACTTAGCTACTGTGAATGGTAAGATCTTAAATTCTCTCCATGAACTTGGTATCCTCATCTGGACTGCAGGAAAATGCCCATCTCCAACTGGGATTCACACATACTCATTCGCTTAAGTTCCCTTTCTTAAAAAAGCTGACTGGGGAAGAGATGAGAGCCAATTACAGTACTCAGGAGATGACAGATTTGGGCTCAAATCTCCTAGCAGCCAGATAAAAGCTTAACCATCATTCCCTTATTTAATTGTATCTTTTTAGGTCATTGTAACTTTGGAATCCTCCTGAAACTGCTGTCTTGATATTGGCAAATAGCAAAGGGAATGCGGGAAGGAACAAAGACCACTGCATAGCCTGTAGTCAGGCTGTTGTTTAAGGCACTAACCTTGAAAGTCCAATCTCTGCCTCAGCAATTGGCTGTTCATTAGGCGCAGAATCAGATTTCTGTGCCCCGGATGGCAGGAGCTGTTTTGCTGGGGTTCAACAGGTGCTTTCTGAGCTCTGCCAGACTAAATGCTTCAGAGAGGACAGGCACAGTGTCTTCTGTGCCTACGTATGAGGGAGATGCTCAGCTGCTCAGTCCTTGCTGCTGCTTAGCATCTCCAGACACCTGGCTTACGTGGCAGGTTTTGAAGGCTGACATTCCTGCTTGAAGTATTTAAGGCGACCATTAGGTATTTAAGGCCCTGTATACAAATGTGGATGCAGGGCCACCTGAGCTGGTAGCGATCTGCATACTGACTCATAAAACAGAAATCCCAGGGAGTTCAGTGCACAAACACACAATCTGGCTCTGTGCATGGCCACTAACAAGCCTTTGTGCTGTGCACAAGCCTGCACTCCTTTGTGACTTTTCCAGATGGAAGGTTCCTGAACTCTAGTCTACCCCAGAGAGTAGGCAGGCCCTACATCTGGCCTCAGTCCCTGCATGGATCTTGCATGAGTTCAGCCAAGGAATAGTCATTATGGGGATTAAAAATAAACTGATTTCATCTAGCCTAGAACACACAGGAAACAGATCAAAGGTGGATTTCTGCCTGGGTTTCTCATGGATTTCAATTTTAGTTAACGCCTACAACTGCAGCCTGCCTATTTCTTTCCTTGTTTTAGAAGCACAAATCATTGCCAAGGCTCTGGAAGCCAGGCCAGAAAATAGTGACAAATAGTGTAAGCTGATCTGGCAGGCTTCATTAAGGGCAGATTAAACATTGACAGTCCCCAAGGTTTTTGTGATATGATTGCATGACACAGTCAACGAACTAGTCACTCCCTAGGGTGAGAAGCAGAGATGATGTTCAACTGCCTGGAGAGTGGAACATAGACTACTCTGTGAAATTACATGTTACGACAGTATAAGATGCAAAGCACTATCTCTGAACAAGGTGCTTCACCTCAAGTAAACCTTGTGACTAGCTAAATAAAAGTCTGTCTACTGCAAAGAGGGCTGACCAATGTAGAAAAGGAGTCAACAGACCTGCAAAAGGCCAACACAGGAATTTAACAGTCCATCCCAGTCAGGACATCTTGCCTTTTTTCCTATGCAAAGTCCATAGCTCTCATACTTTTAAGATTTCTTCTTTTTTTCAAGAAATTTGAGAATAGTCCCTCATTTACTGGATCGAACATTATTATATCAAAATGTCAAGAAGTCTCTGAGTTGTCTGTGCTTATGGCAAGGTTGCCTTGAATCTAAAATGGTCTCCTAGTTCTACTATCTTCTAGTAACCTGATGATTTTTCTTGCTCTACCTGGGAGGTGGGTTTGTAAGTTTCTAATGACAAAGATTGCACGATTGCATTTCCCTTTTCAATCCACAATACTCCAAACACTTTCAGATTTTCTTTTACATCACCAGATCAAATAAATTGGTCCTACTTGAAAAGTTACCACTTAACATCAAAATGAGAATGTTATCCATCAATCTTTCTTTGTAGGTCCAGAGTAGAAAGAAGCTTCACAGGTTCTTTACAGCTACACCACAGGAGGCTGCATTAAGATAATGATACACAGAAGAGTCAAATTTTTCACTGAGCATCTGAAATTAAAGAGTAGTAGCAGTAGAGAAATCATAGAATCATAAAGGCTAGAAAAGATCTCCAAGGTCTCAAGTCCAACCTTCGACCAGACACCACCATGCCCAGTAAACCATAGCACTAAGTCTAGCTGTTTTTTAAATACTTCTAGAGATAGTGACTCCACCACTTCCCTGGGGAGCCTGTTCCAATGGTTAAACACTTCCAGTGAAGAAGTTTTTCTAATACCCAACCTAACTTCCCATGGCAGAACTTGAGGCTGTTTCCTCTTTCCCTGTTGCTGGTTGCCTGAGAGAAGAGACCAACCCCCACCTCGCTACAACCTCCTTTCAAGCAGTTGTAGACAGTGATAAGATTCCCCCCGACATCTCCTTTTCTCCAGGCTAAACACCCCCAGCTCCCTCAGCTGCTCCTCATAGGACTTGTGCTCCAGATCCTTCACCAACCTCATTGCCCTTCTCTGGACACCCTCCAGCACCTCAATGTCCTTATTGCAGTGAGGGGCCCAGAACTGACCACAGGATTTGAGATGCAGCCTCACCACTGCTGAGTACAGGGGGACAATCACTGCCCTGGTCCTGCTGGCCACACTATTGCTGATACAGGCCAGGATGTCACTGACCTTCTTAGCCAGCTGGGAACCCATTTGACTCTGGACTCAGATAATTGGCCTCGGCCCCTTGAAATGAAAGGTAATAACCTCATCTATGCCTCACTACTTTATCCAGAAAGGCAGCAAATTCAGATACATAATCACTAGCATTATAATCAAAAAGTTGAAACAATTCTGCAAACCTCCATAGGACAGGGGGTTTCTAATTCAGGCAGAAAATTACATGAATTTCAATGTTTCTCTGCTAAGAACTGGATTGTATCTATTGACATAATTTTGGAAGAGAGAAGAAGTGCTGCTGAATGTGTCTTTTGGCCAGAGAACACCGCATCCAAGAGGCATAGCATGGTTTCTCAGACGTCTCATGGATTTATTCACATGGAAGACCTGTTTTTCAGTGCTGCAAGTTCAGACACTAGCGATTTCAACCACATCTGGACAAGTTTTAATGTCACTGTATCTAGAAAAAGCCTCTAGAACACAGTACATGCAGTGTCCTGTTTGAAGTGGTCTACCCTGCCCTTATTACTAAATAAAATTGTTTCGTTTGCTTACAGTTACTGCAGGACATAGTAGGAGACAGTAGGTGAAACTGAGGTGCTGGTATACACAGGAGAAGGCAGACCTGTAAAAGGGAAGTCAAACATAGTTTGTTTGGAAAATAAATGAACAGCTGATGGCACATTGTAGTCCTTGCCATGTCCACTGTCCCTATTCTTCCTGCATTTTAATACTTTGACACCATCACCATAACCAGCATTCACAACTTCTCCATTTAGCCCTTTCAGACCAGAGAGCCCAAAAAAACCCAAGAAATAGTTACCTTTAGGTCTCCTGCTTCATCAACTCAGCATGGAGACAGTTTGTCATTTGCTCTGACACCATTCATGCCCTAGAAGTTCTGAACTGAAACGCATGTCTCCAGACTCCAGGGACATCCAGAGGGAACTTCCTACAGCATTGCTTACTTGGAATGTCTTTATATTTGTTAAATACAAGGGAAGAAGTTAAAACACACAAAGCAAAACTATTTACCAAGAGAATTATATTCCAATGTGACTGACGCATTCAGCTAGTTAAACCTTTTTATGGCTTTACCTCCAATTTGGAATGAATTGAGCAACTTTCTGGGCATGTAGGGGTTCCAAGGGGAATGGAAATGATGAAAGCACTCATTCAAAACACTCATCAGCAATCTTTTCCAGCACTCCAGTCCAAATCAGCTATTTCAGTGGATTACTTATAATTTAGGAACCACACACTATGCAATGCCTAAAAAAATAAATTCCTAGAGATAACTAGAATGCTTCAGAAACCACTATGATTCAAGACAAAGATCATGGGAAGAGGGAGGAAAGAGCTGCAAGGATGTATGTTAGCAGCATCTTTTATCTCTTTCAGGTTTTGCAGAAGTCATTCTCCACACACAGAGAGTTCCTTGATTTCTAGAGGTGAATGGGCTCTAGCTTGGTGGGAAGGAACCAAAGATGTCAGTCTCCTTCTACAATAACTTTCTATAGATAATATAGAGAATTCAGAGAATTATTTAGACACATCTCAGATAATCCCAGTGCCTGAAACTAAAATTTTGACTCTTAGAAGTCCCAAACTCCCTCCTGCTCTCAAGCTGAGTCGGAAAGTCGGGAACAGAAAACAAACCCTTTGTTTTGCAGCATAGTGCTCTCATACCCACTCCATGGGATTCTACCTTGATCTGCTAAGCATTTTTTTTGGCAATATCTCTCATTCTATCCTTCAATCTGAAGCCAGAAAATTGAAAAATACCACTACTTGTTTTGCCTTCTCCAAATACAGTCCTGCTGCAGTAGATGACATCCATAAGGGAGTCATCGGAAAAAATGTGATAATGTGTGGCTTTCAACTGCACCTTGGTTCCTGAAAGCAAGAAAATTTTGACAAACTCCTGTACTCACTGTTTTCTTTTGGCTACTTCTATGTTGAGCCTGAAGGCTCTTCACTGACCCCATACAGTGACTAATACTGGTGCCTGAGCTTAACCTGTTGAGACCAAGCACAATTTTTACAGGCACTGGCAGAACTGGAATTCCTAAAACAGATATTACACACCTAAAAGCAGAGCACTTGTATTTATATTTGAGCACTTGTCTCAAATTATTAGTCTTACTTCTAAGCAGATTCACAGTAGCATTTCAGTGTGTCCAGAAATACTCACTCTATTATTCAAGGATACAAATGTTCCATTATAATCTTTGCACATGCTGCGTGCAGACATGTTCCTGCTTTCTCAGCTCAGATGTAGCACCATATGCATCTAAATATCTGTGTGCTGGGAATATTAGATCCTTACTGATCCTACTTTGCTGAAGAACATCATGTATCCTCTGTGTAAAATTAGTTTCCCAGATTCTGCTACAATCAGCAGTATGCCCAAGCAAACAACTTCTCTAAC
Organism: Falcunculus frontatus; assembly: GCA_013398115.1. Taxonomy (NCBI): domain Eukaryota; kingdom Metazoa; phylum Chordata; class Aves; order Passeriformes; genus Falcunculus; species Falcunculus frontatus. Next base: position 1,967,100 of record VZRV01001115.1, on the reverse strand, counting down.
AGGATTCATTACAGACAAAATGGGATTGAAATCCCATTGTTGATTAGTGGAAAAAAAACAAGTTCATTTTATTCAGCATGAGCATCTTATTTGCTTTGTATTTCTAGAAAATAAAGTGTGCTGGGAAGAGCACACATTTGTCAGGGAACAGCCTGTCTTAAATCTCTGTTTTGAGCAGTTAGTGGCAACTTCTCTCCTTTTTAAATTAAGGAAACTCTAGTACTATTTTCCACAGAAGCACCATTTTCTTGCTATGAACTATCTGCACCTCTGTATAAAATACTTTGAGATTAATATTGAACTAATCAATAGTTAAGTCTAATTAAACTTGCTATTTTAATTACATAAGTTGTTGCTTTTAAAGACTTTATGAAAACATCAGAGATGATGAGAAGGACATTTCATTTCATGCTCTCTCAACCCCCTAAGCCTTTCAATAATCCCTTCAGTACAGATGTCCATTCTGGCACCAGATGGCTTGATGGCTGTACTAGAGTCAATTAAACCTGGCCATCTTGGCCACATTCAGGATTGCTGTCTACCAGAGAAGATCATGGTCATAACCAATGCCTGACAAACAACTGGCTGCTGTGATCTCATCTACAGAGCCTCGTCTTTCTTTTCTTGCCGTATCCTGTCCTTTAAGTGCAAACGATGGATGCATAGCTATTACTCTGTGTTGCTGGGCCGCTTGGAATAGAAATTGTACTACCATCTTTTGACTGTAAGGAGAACTACACCTTTAGGAAGCCTGCCTTCTATATTAAGTCCCTGCAGGAAGCAATCTTTAATTCAGTGAATGAAACATACAGATCCCTTTAAATACGGAGACAAAAGATGATCAGTGTAGTGTGTGAGCGAAGTCCTTTACAAAAAGCAATCTGGTTTGAACATATTCTTAAGAAGGCCTTTCATTTTGGGCAATCCATGTATACCCAAGAAAAAACCCATTAACAGTCCCAAATGTTTCAGCTCTGGTGCACCTATGTCTATTTCACATGTCCCAGCAAACTGTTTGGAAGCAACCCCACTATGACAGCTCCATGTTTCCTTTGGCACTTCCAGCCTGTGACTACAATGGTGCTCAGTTCTTGGGCAGGTCAGTACAGACTGAAGTTGTTATTAAATACAGACTCTTTGATTATCATTGAGCAGTTTATACCTACATCAATTCAGAAGTGATGGACAGTACCACTTATGGAAATGTACAGTGATCTATACAAAATTATTACAGTTCCTAGGGAGGTTTCATACAGAATCAGTTAACTATCCTTATTGAAAGTCTTAGCACCAAGGATTCTTACATTTCTATGCCTAGACAAAGCTCTTCTGAAACAAATCAGAAACACTTTGGAGATGCTCATAAGAGATCTTCAGAGGCTGGTTATCCCACACGGTGCTTGTACACAAAATTGGGATATTTTGAAATCAAGTTAAAAGACAATACTGACATTTTTGGGCAATTGCAGATGTATCTCATGTATTTATAAAAGCTAAATTCCAAAGCACTGCAAATAGGCAAACATATTTAAAATCCAAAGCAACATGTTAGAAGGCACACTCTCCTTTTGACATTAAGAACAGTTTGGGGAGTGGAGTGTTTAATAACATTCCTCTGCATAGCAACAATGGTTCCTCTGGATATCTGACAACAGAAACATGGGTTTAATACTTTGTGATCTAGCAACAGCATTTTTGCCAGTCTCTGAAAAGAAACCACTGGCATTTTGGGTGTGCATTATGGCATGTGTGGTTTAGTAGTGCTTAACCATTTTATAAATTCAGTGAAAATCTTGGTTCCAGTGAAGTCAAAGGGATATTTGCTAAACGCCCCAGTGGAGTTGGGCTTTCATGCATAATATTTAAGAAGATGGGCTATGGTCTGAAAAAGCAAAGGAGAAAGTAAAAAAGTTTTTTTTTTCCATTGCAAACAAAAAGGTCACAATAAGCACTAATGGGTAAAATCCAAGCTTTTGGTAAGAATTTTTCCCTTGTGCTGTACACAGTTTTTAAGCAACTCTCAATTAATTTATCTATGTACATATGCAAAGAAATTGGAAAACAGTACATATGTATATATATATATATATATATATATACAGGTTAAAAAGTCAAGATAGGTGTTGTTTTTAATTTTCTTCTCTTACTAGCATTGTTCCACTAATATTCAGTCCCTTGGGTGTAGCTGGAATTACATAGGGTAATAAAGAACAGAGTAGAGCTACTAATTCAAAGATCTATTTTTGCTCTCACATGTAACATTTTTGAGCGTTACAAAATAGTGGTGAGGGGTCTTCACAGGCACATTTCATTCTGATCTTTGATCTACACCCTCTCTGTAACAGACCATCATATACCACAGTACTACAGTACCTAGCTCCTTCACACTGGAAAGACAGGGCACAGACTCAGACTCTCCATCTCCTGCTGGATGGAGAAAATGCATCACTGCTAAATAATTCAACAAAATCACCTTTTATCCAAAAATACCTTGTATATTCCCTACTCCTCAGCAGCAATGAAAGCACTCCTTCCCTCCCCTATGACTCCCCCAAATTATGTAGAATCTACTTTTATACTGGCTATTTATAAATAGAGCACGAAAAACAGTTTTTCTGTCACTAGTAAAAATGTTTCTTTAGTTGTACACAGCACCTAAAAAGTTGATCACTAGAGTAAATCCTTTCCATCTGCTGGTTCAGAATATAACTTGTCACTGGATCTCTCAAGGCCTGGGACCCTTGATCTCAATCCACCGTCTCACCAAAGATGCTGGTTATTGACATGGTGAGCCTCAAGAACTGGAAATGTACCTAACTTTTGATCTCTCCTACATGCCTGTAGCTGGTGTTACTGGTGGTATTTTGAAAAGCTATATACTGAGGCATTTTGAAAAGCTATGTACTGAGGTTTGTGCATCATCAGTCAGATAAAAGAATGCTTATCCTACAATGGGATAATGATTTGTTTATAGTCCAGTGAAGCAACCATCCTGTATGTCATCTGGAAAGGAGAACACTGTCTAGCTAACATCTGAAATACATCCTGCATTTCTACAGTAAGGTGAACTGTTAAATGTCATGTATGAGAATATTTAAACTGATCCCTAAGAAAGTGATGAATTACAGGAAAACATGAAGGAAAAGAGAGGGATTGCTTGAATCTGAATAGAATTCCAAGAGAAGTTTGGCCACTTACCACATGCATGTAGCCGGTAAATATAGGAGTTTTGTCAGCGACATTTAAATCCAAACTAGTGGGCTTTGTCCAAGAACTGGATCCCAGCCACAAAGCACCAAAGTACTCTGACTGCTTACTAGCTGAAGATGAGCTAATGTAAAGGTAGATATCAAGATTTGCTTTTATTTCTTTTGGCTTGCCTCTACACCTACTAACTTTCCTGTCTATATTTGGCTTGTGTAAATATATTACCCTTTGATTTATCCTACAAGGGATTTTAGGTTAACTGGCAATAAATACAACATTCTGCTCTGATGGGTGTGGATGATCAGTAAGACAGGGGTATTGGACCCATTTTCAAGCTGCCCGGTCCCCACCACTATTAATCATACAGAAGAAATAAAAAATTAGGAGGACTTCCTTTTTCTAAGCTGTTCTGCCTGCTGGGAAGCTGGCAATCCAGTGTTAGTGTGGAGAAAATGCCATCTCCACTGATTAGCACTGGCTGGAGATATGCCAGCATGCAAGAGACCTGCAGGGAGAATGCCAGGACCATGAATCAAACCTCTTCAGTGATTCATGACATATGACTCCATCTGGGCCAGGCAGCACTGAGCAAGAACCTGATGTGTATATGTATATTCCTAAGCTGCATCAGAAATGTTTTGCACGTCCCTGAGACTGAATGTTTCTTTTCCTTGCTCAGCAATGACAAGAGATACTACTCTCTCCGAAAGAGTAGTTATCAATCGTAAGTCCAACGTATGACAAGACTGCAAAGCAGGCAACAATTTCCCATGCATCACTGCTTTAAGGGCATTATTAGCTTGCTTATCATCACTGTTCTTTCCTAAGATTTTCAATACAATACAAGCATCCAGACAAATGGAAAAACAAAGTTTTGTAAGGTTATGTGTTACAGGGTTCATGAGCTGCAGCTACATACTCTGTATCATGCTTGATTATGGAGGTCTTTTCTAACCATTTTGGACTTTCCATTTACAATATTCAGCAGAAATATTTGTAGTGACATTCAAAGTGCTCAGAATGTGGATTCATTCCTATTTCACTGGGAACTCTGAATTAGACTGCTGTTGAAAGGACCAATCCAAGCAAAATTAAAACCATTTGCATAGTAAATTGATCCACAAAATAGCAGTGTTCACTGCACGGAAAGCAATATTTAATGATTTTTCATTTTCACAGAAACAATTTTCATATGTTCAATTACTGGCTACAAGTGAATTCTGAGATTTCTCTACACGCCACAGCATGAAACAAATGATCTACTACATTTGATCCTAAATGCCCGGCAGGTCTATTTTCTGATATGCCTTTGTCTCTCATCCCATTTGTCTTTAAAAACTCAAGCTTCTTTTTTGAAATGTGCTCACCTTATGCATATGGTTTCAAGCTTTTATTCTACACCAAAATATACCTGGAAAACAAGATGACAGAGAGCATAAGGAAAAAAAGCTACAGTTATTTGAAAAAGTCCAGGTTGGCAGCATATTCTGGAAAATGCCAAAGGGTTTGTGGAATAAATTCCACTTGGCAAGTTTAGAGATAAAAGAATCCAGCTGCTTTTAAACACCAAATGCACCACTAAAAAGTCTCTAAAATTCCCGAAACATCTTAAATCAACAAAACATACCATCCTCCTACACAAAACAAAATCAACAGCAACAAAAGAACCTCAAAACATTCCTATTTACATAGACTTCAATGCTAGCTGAAGTATGTCTGTTCCAGGCAGTTTGTCAAAGAATAAACTTATATGCAACAAAGGGCACAGGGTTGAGGGATTTTATGATGCTTCAGGCTACTGCAAAGCTAGGCAAAAAGATGAAAGCAGTCATGCTGATGAGGGACCTGGGATAAGAAATCAGGCTCAGCCACATGATGATTGGTATCCTTTGCAAAAGTGCTTCTATCCACTTGGTTACAGTCTTTCAGTGACTGTATCGTTGAACAGGAGTTGCTGGCTTAGTGTTCACTGAAATTGTCATGACTTTCTACTACATATAAAAGGTCTTTGAATCAGATGCTAAAAGAATAAACCCCATCTACTTATTCATCCTCTTCCAAATTTAGGTACAACCTGTTCAACTTCTTCATGACACACAGGGCATATAAAACACACTTCTAGTAAAACTGGAATTTGGAATTACCTAAGAAAGGGACTATCTCCTTGATTGTAATAGGAGGAAAATATTCAGAGGACTCTCTACAGAAATGGCATGAATAGTGTCCTTTTAATTCTAAAGAGAATCTGTATTTTCAGGCTGTTGTTCCTTGTCATTGTTCCTTCAACAGAATATCCACTGGCAGAGGTTCCCAGCTCTGCTCCTCACAGCCACAGTCCCATGGCAGGTTATACCCTGCACAATCCAACAACTTATGGGAATGCACTCCAAAACAGACTTGAAAAAAGGGTTGGCCCTAGTGAAGTGCAAACATATTTTATTTCATTTTTAAATTAAATGTTTCACAAAAGGTTTGAAGTCAGCCACACTAGTACAAATGAGGGTAAGATAGTTTCCAGTAAAAAAAGACAAGTAAGCCACTGGAAACTATTGACAGAATACTATCCTGGAACAACAGTCTGGATGTCCAAAATGCTAGCATAGTGTCCTTACGGAAAGAGTCCTCCTTGTAGGTAACTAATAATCAAAGGTAAGAACCAAAATGAATAAACATTCTATTGAAAGTTCCTTTCATCTCTCCTTATCTCCTGATAATTCTACAGGATCAGTTGTGAGGAGCTTTGAAACTCACATTTCAAGCTGGTAATTTCCAGCTAGTCTTTAAAAAGATAAGTATCAAATCTCAGCAAAAGCAGTTCAGTAACTCTGCAGTATGAAAAATAAACACAAACTTTCCCATTTCTAAACATACACACACAAAGAACATTAAAGAGACTTGTGCTGAAATGGCTGGAGATAGAAGGCACATATTTGGCAGGCAACATGACTAAATAAGAATAAATGCCTTCATATTTTCCAATTAAAATGGGATTTACTTTGACTGATCTGCTGCAAATCAGTCTTTTTGTCCTTTATCAACTGTCTTCCCTCAGCTCGAAAGGAAGCAGCTAAGGAACATCATGCTGTGCTTGTGTAGAATTAACTTAGCCAAGCAATGAAACATTCAAAAAAGAAACAGAACAGCCCTGTCTGGGATATGCAGATTTTTGTTCCATGCTTACACAGTGCTGAACATCCAGTACGGTAAAAGCACCATAGCTTCCAATATCTGTGTATTTATTATATCCTACTAACATGCCACCTCCACAGTCTCTGTGGAAAAAAACCTGAGTGAATTACAAAAACCATAACATAATAAAAAGTTCTATTTGGTAATGAATATAGGCACTGGAGCTTCAATACCCAAAGAGATGCCTATGTGTGCCTATGGATAAAGTTGTTTATAATTAGGCAGAGAACCGTCCCACTATAGAGGGTCTGTTTAATTTCTTACACGTTAACTCAGCCCTATGATTTCACATGTCTGGAGAGCTCCAGCATGGGCTATTACACATTTCATCTTACACCTTCTCCCTCAACATGCCTTTTCCAATACTCTACTTGGCCTTTAATTTGCCAGCAATTGCATTGTCAGGAGTAAAGCAAACAAACAGAAAACATCTTGCTTTTATCACTTTTCATGTCCAGAGAAGCGCAATGGAGCTGGGGAAGAGTCTAGAGAATAAGTCCTATGAGGAGCAGCTGAGGGAGCTGGGGATGTTTAGTCTGGAGAAAAGGAGGTTCAAGGGTGACCTTACTGCTCTCTATAACTGCCTGAAAGGAGTTTGTAATGAGGTGGGGGTCAATCTCTTCTGCCATGTCTCAAGTGAAAGGACAAGAGCAAATCGCCTCAAATTGAGCCAAAGGAGGTTCAGATTAGATAACAGAAAAACATATTTCACTGAAAGAGTGGTCAGGCATTGGAATAAATTGCCCAGGAAGGTGGTAGAGTCGCAGTGTTTAGGAGGCATCTGGATGCGGCACTTGAGGATGTGATTTGGGGTGATTATGACGGTGCTGGGTTGACAGACAAGGTGATCTTGAAGGTCTCTTCCAAACCCAATGATTCTGTCACACCCCATTGCTGATACAACATTACTCTGATTCAACAGAAAACTGGCATGAAGCACCTTGTTGTAACTGTACTGAAGTAGCTGTTAATGTTTTCCCCCACAGATTTCTTTATGTAATAATGAGGTCAACTTTTGATGTTCCAGTCTTTACAGTGCTGGACATTTGTCTGCAAGTGAACAAATTAAACAGCAGCAGAAAATTGAGAGTTTATTTTCTAATGTTGTTTGGACTGAATGTTCTCAGCGTGTCCATCTAAGGTTGATTAAAAAGAGGCACTGTTTTTATGTCAGATATACGCCCTACAGGCAGACTCTTTTCTACACTTCCAGGAATTTAACTTCTTTGAAATTTCAAGTGCCAGCTTTGGAACAGGCTGAATACTATTTGCCAGCTGACACCAATTTTGATCTTTTCTAATTCACAAATATTTCTCACTGTTGTGGAACACGTTGCCCCTGTGTGCTTTTGCCAAACAGTTTGGTGGCCCATTTTGCAGATGTCGGTTGCTCATGAACACACCAGCTGTTGCCAGAGTTATGTGTTTGCTTTTCAAGTATTGCCTTTTTTCTGAAATATTCATGGAAAATAATCAACAGCAAACAACAGAGAATGGACTTCCATTACTATTTTTGGGGAATCTGCAGACATCTCCATGACTATTACACTACTGTACAAACATTATAGACTAGCAAATAACAGAGCCACCACAGTCTCCATGACTGTTGAATTAAAATTATTTGTTATTACATTTACGAGGGTTCCCTTTTCTGCTGTCTTGCCAGCATTAACCACTATGTTTTATAGCAACAGTGGCTAAAAGACATCAGCAGATCCACAATAATGGCCTGCAGAAAAAGTACTGAGAAACAGACTTTTCTTCCACCTTCAGCACATATGCAGTCTGGAGGCTGTACCCATCCTCCTTTTAGATGGGGGAATCACAACTTATGCTTTTATGTATCTCCAGAGTGGCCTACTACAAATGTCCAGATTCCTGCTACTTGCCTTCAAAAGGCTGTGTGTTAAAGCTGCTTTTAGTAGGAGTCTCACATTATTAACATTTGCTACTATCAGGCTCAAGACAAAGCACCTATTCAGACACTTACATTCTCTCATTTTAAAGGGGTTTACAAGGTGGCTGGTAAGAACTGGCTGAACTTCACTACTGAAGGCAACTCAGGTGCTACAGAAATAAGACTCTTTATTCTTTTTCTTTTTTTGTCCGAAATGGCTTCTTTGACTGCCCTAATGCTTTTGTTCCAGAGTTAAGCTATTGAAAAGACTGAGTATTAGAGGTAGTGGTGTTCCCTTGAGCAATGCTGTCATCTCAGCAAGCATTTAGGATTTTTCTGAAAACATTACCAGAGCCTAAAGATTAACACTTCTAGCTACATACTCTAATCTGAAGAACACTTTTGAATACATCATCATGTGTCTCAAAGACAAACCTCACAAAGGCAGTGGTAGGGTCAAATTCCCTATCTCTTAGAGATATTTCTCCTTCAGAGCAAGCATAAATATGAGTAAATGAAACAAGCTATACCACCCGTGTGTCTGTTCAGCAAGGGGAGCAAGAATAACTTGTATGTGGAAAACTGCTCAATAGAAGGGAGTAAATTGGCAAGACAATACACTGAAGAGCTATTGTGTAGAAATACAACAGGAGCAATACATAAGGGGATTGTTATGAGGACAGTAGTCCACAGTCTTAAAATCAAATCTGATTTGTCAGAAACTGGAACAAATAACGCTTTCTCTAACTTGGTTGAACTTGCAGCAATGACCCTTAGAGATAGTAATAAACTTTTCCAAAGACCTAAAAAAAAGTAGAATTGCTTTTGTTGTACTCCTCTCTTTGTAACTTTTCAGTAATATTTTAGGCTTAGGAAATGTACCAGTTTGAATTGACGGGGTTTATTTTCCTGCACTAGGATAAGATTCTCTAAGAAAGTTACTTTAAAAATTTAAAACACCACTTACCATATTCATGAAGGACTGAACTGGAGTTTTATCCCTTTTACTTGAAACAATATTAAGTTATATGCCAAGTCTTGTTCTGAAAAGATCTTTTTATAACCATTTATGCTAAGAAGTTTGAGGTACCCGAAAATAAATCTTCTGGTTGCAACAAACACTTAGCTGAAAAAGCACCTCCTCTTCTAAAGAAATGTCATTCTTCAGCTAGAAACAGAGGAAGCTATTTCCAAAACCATTCTTTTTATGGCCTTCATTGTGCTGGAGAATAAGGTTATAATCTGACTGTATTCTTGTTCCTGCCAACAAAAATAAGACTTCCCAGATTATGAGTTCCATTTAAAGTGAATGAAGGCTTTCAGGAGCTCAGGCTTCCCTCAGTAGCCAGCCCTGCTAAAATGGCATGTTTTCTTTTGGCATATAGTTTCCTAGCAGTAACCAGGACTAGTGAAACACAAAGCTGTGTCAGCAGGTGGAAAGGCAGAAGCCAGTACAGCAAACATTAAATATTCTTAATTATTAATGAACGCATTTCTGTAAATGTTGACATGGTTCTCACATCTACGAAGTCCAATCCTAACACATCTGCACTACAGTCCTGCACCTGACTGCCACAACGTACACACGAAAGAAGAGCAGTGACAACAGTAGAGGTTTCAGCTCAGACATTACTCAGACACATGCAGAACAGAGTCTTGTGCTGCTTCAACCACCATACAACAATAACTACACTCAGCCCGCCTCAAGCTGTCTGGGCCATCTTTCCTCTGTGTCACAGGCATACCCATATCGAGGAAAATTCAAATCCTTGTGTATCAGGCTCTCTGGATCACTCACCATACCATCCAGCAGTGATAATGAAAACATGAGACCTTTTGTAGAAAAAGCTATTTAAAAATTACAGCAAACTTCTGAGTGATTTTGCTTCCCAGGAAAATCTAATGTAAGTATTTTAGTACAATATCTGATCAACCAACTTTCAATAGAGTAACAGTTAAAATTAACTCTAAATCTATGTCATTTGTACTCTATTTGAAAATCTACTTTTTCCTTCTTCCAAAGAATTTCATTTCCCTTGTTGCCAGAACTTGTGCTTTGCCTCAAGCTAGTCATAATACCCAATTCTTTATAGTTTTGCATTCTTCTCCTCCAGGGACATTCTTCTGTCAGCTCAGCAAGACCTTTTTCATTATATATTCTCTTTTTTTTTGCTTTCTTTTTCCTCCCAAGCCCCCTTGCTTCTGTACTCATATTTACTAGATACAAGCATATTTTGTATCTCCTCACTATTACTTTCCTAGGGTTTCTTTAACCCCCCCTATCCCATTTCATAAGGAATACACCCATATTGCTTACTTCTCTCATCTCCATTCAGTCGTCAACTTGTTCCATCTCTTTTTTCTTTCAGTCTTTTTCCTCCTCAGCCTTATATTACCTTCCTCTGCTCCTAATACTGTCAAACTGATACATTGCTTCTTGTGTCCACAGGCTTTGGGCAGTTGGGCAGTACTCATTTCTTCAAAGTTAGCATCCATTCAGGAAATGGGGTATTTGAAATTCAAATTAAAGCCCAAGAACTGCCATCTCACAGCTGTTTGAGACCAAGAAGATGCCACTGTGGATACAACCTGCTCTTAGGAAACTTAAGAAGTCAGGGATTACAATGTTTCATCAATATTAATCCTGGACTGATCTTTAGAACAACTGCATTTTAATTTTTCCATTCTGATTGATGTAACTTGATTGACTGCAAATCTCATTTGTTTCAAAAGCCTAACCTGAGTCCTGTGAGGAGTCATTGGCTATGGCAGTGTGACAGCAGTCATATCCAGACTAATTTCTAAACAGGTGAGGGAGCAGCAGGTGTAAAATCCAGTGGGACTCACTTGGCAGAAGAAAATCGAGAGGTCAGTACTCATAAGGAGAAAAACTGCAAAATCAGCTTCTTCACATAGAGCTTGCTAAAATATTATTGGAACGGAAGATATCCATTGGTCCCACAGAATTTCAAGACTTAGAAGGTGCCATAAATAAATTGTAACTACTAACCCTAATGACAGGCATACATATGTTTTCCTCTACCTATGTTTATGCAATCAAACCAGAACAAAAGCACACATTAGGAGGGGAAATTATCTCAAGAGCATGAAAGAACTCTGACTTCCCAAACCAGGACAGGTACAGAGGGCAGAGTCACCATTAGGTGAGAGCTTCTGGTCTCAGCTTGGCTGGGCAGGAGAAAAAAAAGATGCTATCAAGCAAAGGCAGAGCAGCTCTTCCGACAACAGTAACCAGTAGAAAAGGCAGTTGTTATAAGACAGTTTAGGATCTGGCTGTGGTCTTAACACTTAGTCTTAATGAGCTGGACTGAACTTGCTCCAGCAGAGTTGTGCTTAAAGCTGCTGTCCTAGTCTAATTGAAATAATTCCACATTCCCCTGCCTTGTGTCATTAACTTGGGTTTGGGGTTTTGCTGTGAAGACCGCTATTAAAAAGCAAGCTGCTTAGTGGTAGCAGTACTGTTTGTATTACAACAGCACCTGTAAAACCTAGTCATGGCTCAAGATTCCAGTGTCCTGAGGCTGTACCGACAATGAAGAAAAATAATAGAGTACACACCACAAGATGGAAGCACTGCGTCTTTCTCCAGCTTGGCAATGTGGCTCAGCATTTCAAATTTGGCTCTTTGTGGACACATGATTTCCGGTTGCCCACTGAATACTAGCCTGGGAACCAACCCACGATGCTGAAATATTACTCATCATCTATCCAAGTATGAAGCCACCTTCCTCAAGGTAGGGTCTGCTGCAGGGAGAGGAGGTGACTACTGTAGGTACTCACATGGTTCCCACCAGAGCAGCACTGAGGCAGCTCACTGTCCCTCAGGTACTCAGCATTACAATGCCTCCTCTGTAAAGAGGTAGCCTAGGTCTTGAGAGACCTTATTGACAAAGCACCTCACCCAAGATGATTAAACAAAACACAAACAAATTGTTGCAAAGCAGGAACTGAATTTAGATTTTCCTGGTGGCCGCAGAGCTTAGAGTCTACTGTTCTCTGAATGACCTTTCCTTACACCACACTAGATTTGCATACCATATTACAAGTTAAGATGCAAATGTTTACACAGCACATCTAATTTCTTTCATTTTAAAAAGAAAAGTGTAAAGTAGCGGTATGCTACCAGAAGGCTCTGAACACTACAGGGTTTCACAGCTTTAGAGAAGGACTGAAAATTATCTTAAGACCTCTCTATTTTCTTAAGAATCTTTCGTCTAAAATAGTCACAGCATTTCACCAGTAGCTGCTGTAGAGTCGTATTTGCCCTTGCACTGCATTTCCTCCACATTTTTTATACAGCAAGCAAAATTTTATTACCCCATTTGAGGAGAAGCTGAAACCCAAAGAGAACAAATTTCACACAGTGAGTGATCTGAGTCTGCAGGAAAGCAACCCAGCATTAGAAAAATATCATGTGAGCCCTCTGGCTCCTGTGGCATGTTTTGCGCTTGGCATGACAACAGTGGGGAGCACATGCATGGTCTGCTGGGCTGGGACTCCAACAGTCATAGACAGGCAGCAAGTCTGTCAGTGAACACGTCATGAAGCAGAGCTTTAAGCAGCCAGAAAAACATAGTTTGAAAAACAGAAAGGGAAGAGGTGGTTTGAAAGCCAGCAAAATACTCCATGCACAGTGATGAGCACATAACCTGAATTTTCAATGTAGTCTTGTGAGCTGAGACTCTGTCCACAGAGGAATAAGTATTAGGTGAGGGTGGAGGACTTACTGGTAGCAAGTTGGCCCATTTAGGTCTTCATTTAAGGAAGTACTTGGTACGAACCGAAGTTTGGTTTCAGTCTGAGTGCCTCACAGATTTTGGTTTTCACATTATTGCTCTTCCTACACATAGCTTTTCCAGTCAGCTCAAAGAATTTTTTCTTTCTCTTACTTTTCTATTCAATGCTCAAACATTTAACTGCTCTTTCTTGTCCAGTTGCATTGGTCTTTGGGTTTCTCACACACATCTTTGCCCATCATTTTTGTTTGCAGTTTCTAGAAAAGAAACACTAGAAACTGAAATTTCACTGAATCAAAGAAGTATTAGTTCTGAATGAAACAGTCTAACACCTTAGACACAGTGAGCCCTGATCTGAATGCTAGGCCCTTCCTTTATCTAACCATTTGCCCCAGAAGATAACAATGATGATCATATCATAAAGGACAGTGCTGCAAACATACTGTGGCTGCATATTTACAGGGAGGCACTTGAGGAAGTTACTTGCACAATCATGCATCACTGGGTTCAAGGCAGAGTTTAAGCGCTGCTTACACCTTTCAGTTTATATCCTGTTATCTTTGTCTGCATACTAAGAAGATTTTAAATCTCCAGACCATCCTTCATGTCTAGTAACAGGTTAGCAAAAATCTACAAGGCTATAAGAAAAGTATTTTACAGCATGAATCCTCCATGCAGTAAAACATAATGAAAATGTAGGAATATTAATTACTATTCAAAATATTTTAGTATCTATATATTTCAGGTTTCAAACCCAAACATTCTAAAAATAACTGCTCCTTAAAAATTAAGCACATGGTAACTTAAGTGTAATCTTACTTTCTGAATGTTTTCTGCATATAAAATACTCCAGTGCTTTTGTAAATGAATCCCAGTGATAATGAACCAAATGCCACGAAAACAAACACAAAGTAGCTTATAAGGCAAAATAAGGAGTCACTGCTGAGTTAAGCCATTGGTGAGCATTCCATTGGTGAGCATGTCAAAACAAACAAAAACCGTGCTGTACTATTTTATATGTCCAACATGCAATTTTAAGTAACTCTCCTATGAAACTGCAGACAAGGAGAGCTCACAGACCATGAATTCTCTCATCAATTTATGACCTGTCTCCAGTGCTGTTTCTCTGCTTTCAGACCAAGAGAAACAGGCAGGTTTACAGATCACACTCACCTGCAGACAAGAGGTAAATGTGAGCTTAATTAACCAGAAAGAAAGAATTTAAGTACCTACCTTCTCCTCATTTTCTTGGTTCCAGCTTTTCTGCAGTCTTCACCCTTGCAAAACTCTACTGTTCTGTGTGACACCACAACACTCTTGAGTGATTCATTGTGGCAAACTTCCTTCTGTTCAGCTTCAGACTGGCTGAGATGGAGAAAAATTAAACAAAGGAAAAAATAAAAAGTGAAGGCACTGACAGGAGAAACTAAAATCTTAAGAAACAGTGGGTCTGGTTAAGGCATGCTGTTCTTTCACCATGACAGAGAGCTAGTTTACTGACTATTGACTTTGGCTGTAGGTCACTAGGGTGCTAATGCCAGGCAAGGCAAAAGGAATCTTGTCCCTTGATAGGATTTAAAGGTAAACTTCAGGAGAAAGAGTGAGAACAGCTATCAGCATTTGGGAGTGTGATTGCTAATCCAGTAATAATGCATGATTGATTTATTAACTGTTTCACTTGCAGAAACAAATGGAAAAAGATTCTGCCAACAATCTGCCATTCTTTGATGGAGACCATGATGTCTGAATTCCTTTCTTAGAGCAAAGCTGTGGCAAATGCTGAGCCTGTGTGTTTCACAATGAGGGATTAATTTCATCTTAATGCATAATCCGGTATGCTCTCTCCACAGAGGAGAGAGTGCTGCAGAGAATTTTTTTAAAGCATGCAGAAATATATCTAGTGTGTTATATACATTTATAGATAAAGAGGAAGAAATATCTCTTCATGCATTTTTTCTTATCACATCATCAGTAGCTAAAGTAGGTCGCATGTAAAACGTTAGCCATCACTGTTTCACTTACTTCTTCCCCTCCACAACCAAATCCTAATTCCATGTGTGACACTGCCACAAAAGCAGCCAAACTGCATGCTCTAGGTTACACATTGTAGGTTACTCTTAACAGGACTATGGGGCCTTGAAGAACACTGGAGCTTCTTACACAAGAAAGCATTTATCTGCTCCAAAAGGCTGACAATCCAACCAGTCACCCCACTGAAAGAGCTGCATTAGCAGCTCAGACAAAAATCATTCATTCACAGCATTCTGTAAATTCCCATCCTATAGGCACCTATCTGCATGTTGCAATGATACATGTAGTAAAAGACTTGCTGATTTATACAGTGGCCCAAGTACAAGCATTAGAGGCAGAAATTTTCACCCTGAAGGGTTAAGTGTGCAGTGCTCAGCCACCACGTACCCAGCTCCTTTACTACAAATAGCATTGAGCCTTTTAAGTTGAATTCACGTCTCACTTTCAGAATTTTTCCCTACTCAGGTATCCTCAATTACATTTATTCCTCATTATAGCTTTAAGACAGCACTGCTTTTAAAACAAAAGCTATTAACATTTGCATTAGGTCTTCATGCCAGGAGGACTTCTCTGTTTGAGCTGTCAGTTTGTTACTTTATGTACCAGATACCTCATAAAACTAGCCAAGATGCAGGTTTTGGTTCAAACAACCTGCATTCAGTATTAAAAAATAAGTGAGACTTGTTAACTGTCAATAAACAAAATAAATAAGAGAGACTAAAACAGAAAGACTGAGGGCTGGAACACAGCCTATAAGAAAGGCCAAAATTTCTCTGGGCCCTTACTCTGATCCATACAGTCAGAGCTCTTTGCCTGTATGAATTCTTCAGCAGCTAAAATACATTGCTGAGCCTTCTACCACATTTTTAGCTCTTCAACTCCTGCCTTCAAATTTAATAGAAGGTGTTATTAACATCCAAATGCAACCCACTGCTCTTCAGAGCAAAACAGCCTCCATTCAGCAGTCCATTTCCTGGATAATGTGAACAGTCCAAGTTGGCTTGAATGTAGGTAGAGTAGAGGGCCTCAGGCCATCAGCAGCACAAGGTGTGCAGCCAGTGTGACATTACATGAGATCTGCATAGAAACATCACCTGCAAGCAACCTAAAAAAGCTAAAGATTAATATCCCCCCAAAACTGGGTCACACTTTTTCTTTTAAATGAATATCCTAGGGAAGACTTGAGTAAGAAGGTGCAAACTGTGTGCAAGAAGAAAAATATGTGCATACTACTGCTTTCTCAGCAAGTGCTCTCACTTGCACTGTGGACAGTTTCACTGCTGATGTAAGAGCCCTGCCTAACTCTGCACCTCACCTTGCCTTGGCTTGTACTGTGTAATATCATATTGTGCTTCATCTTCACAATTAATCTCAATGACTTTTTCAGACAGATTTGGACCTATCCTCTGATAATTTATGAATCCTGAAAGCTGATCTGAGTGTCAGAACACCTACTCAATTCATGTATTTGCTTACCTTGGTTAAGTAGCAACCTTAGAAAGCAGTACAGAAATAACAAATTGTCTCAAGATGGCCACGTGTCATTAAAAACAGGGATAATGGCATAACGTCAGGAAGTTTTCCCTCCGCTTTTGGTCAACTTCACAAGCCTGCTGCTGTCTAAGGAAGGGAAAGGACTGCAAATAAATAGCTACAGGATATCCTAGCAGAGGGGGGTACAAGAGCAGGGCACATTTCAGGTGGAACAAAGATCTCAAGTCAGTGAGGGAGTCCGGCCTGTCGCAGTTTAATGACAGGAACCTTTGAGGGTAACAGGTTAAGTCAAGTTGAAAAATTATCCTAATAATCTGGTTTTCCACAAAGTATATTACCTCCAAACCCAATTAAAATCCCACTATATTTTCTTTAGTACAACATTATCTGTCAAGAATTAAAGTGATTTAGTAGGTATGTAACTACTTTGTAGAAATTGACTAAAGTCCAAATTTGATTAAATTTTAAATAAAGAGTTGCTTACTTTTCTTCTCCAGTGCAGATAGTATCTTTTTCCTTACTTAGCTGGTACATATTCAGCAGCAGACTAATTTAAAACTCTGAGACTCTATCAATTCTATCTCTCTCCAATATCCTAAAAATACAACACTCTTCTTCCCTTTTTCCCCCCATGCTCATAGAAAGTAAAATAGCTTTTTACTCTATTACCTTTTACTTGAAGTCTCCACACAAATTGCTCTTTCAAGGCCTTTAATGCCTTCAGAGGAGGAAAGTAATAAATATTCCTTAGCTGTATTGCCTGATATTTGATAGTTCATGCTGACTATTCTTTTAGATCAGTACCAGAATCCCTGGCAGTGCTACCAGTCTCAAACACATAGACACAAAACATTAAATTAACGAACACAAACACTGTAATATCTCAACACCAAAATATCTAAATGTTCTATCCCAGGACTCCATCATACATGTACATGGTATGTCATGTACATGGTGATTTTATCTTTCTCTATCAGTCCAGTCATAGACTTGGACATGTTATTTCTAACCAAAAAAAATCACATAGAAAAAAATAGCCTAGTCCATTGCACTGAGTACTGTACCACCCAAGAACTGCAGGTGGGTCATTTGCAGTTCACTCTCAAGTCTGAAGGATTACACTGACAGGACGAGAAACTGAAAAGGTTATCTCTCACGGACCTGTCAGCTTCTACCTTACAGAAAACACTGCATCTTCAGGGTTGAACAGTCTTCACACATAAATCTCAACAGCTCTGTACACATCTACATGATGGCTCATCAATTACCCTTCCTTGCCTTCTGTCACCAGCAAAGTTTGGGAAGACCTTGTTTCTCTCACTGGAGAGTGACCTTTCTGGAATAAAAGTCTATGTCATCTCTTTGTTCCCCATCTAGAAAGAGAATGAAAGAAACACGGCCAGTTGTTAATCTAATTAATTGCCTTATCAGAGACTTTTCTTCCTCCATTTTTAATGCACTTTACTGAATTTCACTAGCTCTCTGAAGTCTTTCATGTTTGTTGTTGATCCGTGCTTTGAAGCTGTAGCACAATGCAAGACAGGGCCGAGATAGTGGTGACACCTCAGTATGAACTGATTCCACAATCAACCATCCCAGGATGGCTTTTTGGAGCAGCTGGGTATACATCATGTCCTAGGGACAAACCTTACTTTTTTTCCAAAGGGCAGCTTTGAGTCTGATTGTCACCTCAGGACTGTCCATATAAATGAGAAAGTATTTCCAGTAGCACTGAAGAAAACTTAACTGGAGGCTGGATTTAGTGAGCTTCACACAAATCACTCATCATCCTTTCAGGCAGGGGCCTTTTTATCCTGGTTCTGTACAGCAGGTAAGCAGCTAGCTCACATCACCCTGACCTGCAGCAGGGGTTTCTAGGCATAAGAAAAGAGGTGGAGGAAGAAGAGAGAAAAAATTATGCATGGAGAACCCTATCTGCTAGTCAGGAAGGAAAGACATATCAAACGAAAAAGATCCATGACCCAGAGGAGGTTCTCACATTACCATTTACAAAATGTTACAGCTTTGATCTATAATCTACATTCTCTTATTCCTCCTCCTCTTTCTACATCTATGAGCAATTGTTATCCCTTATCTTACTTGGAGCTAGAACTGTGAGTCTGGGGAGACCGGATCTTCACAAAGTGCTTTATTCTTTTGTGGCAGCATTAAAAAGACAGATTTCCATAGCTGCATTTTTCTGTAGGAGCAGGATTCCTTTCCTGATGCAGCAGGTATGGCTAGCTCTCTATCATTATGGAGCACTTGGAGACTCTGCACTGAAAACAAGTGCAAAGTAATAGTACATACATTTTAAAACCCAAGAGAGCCTCTTCCCTCTTCTCTTATTTTAATGTCACTGATAGAGTTTCCCAGGCTCTTCAAGAATAACTCAAAACCCCTGAGCAGTGCTTTTTGCTTTAAAGTCCCCAAAAGCAAAGAAAAAAATCTTAACCACTCAACCAACCAAAAAAACAACTACCTCACATCTGCAACTAAAATGTCATACAAAAATTAACCCCTTTTTCTTTAGGACTTTCAAGGCCAAATCCTGCTTAATGAGGGAACCCAGGCAAACCCTAAGAATCTACGAGTTTGGCCCATGGCATTTTAGTCTCTGCAACAAACCAGCTAAAGGTCACGCTTACAAAGATGTGACTATTTCATCTGTGATATGGGTGCACAATTAAGCACGGGAGAGAGAATGGCAAAATGCCAAGAGAAGAAAATTTTCTGAGTCAAGACAAAATTCAGGAAAAATAATTGATAGTGAGGAGAGGTTTTGGCTGAAGAGGGGCTAAACAAGGTTTCATTTCAAATAAGAAGTTGTAAGGCATTTGATTTTCCTGCTGATTCCTTACTGTTGTGACTTTGAAAGCAAGAGGGAGGGTATGCAGTGGAAGGAGGCAATGTTTCCTCTCCTATTACACAGGAGCTATTCAAGGAAGGACAGAAAGTGAGCTCAAATCTATGCTTCACTGCTCATAGCATTTGCTGACTGGCAGAGACACCGAGTGAAAAGGGTATGACATCCACTGGCAAGGAGGAAGCTCATCATCTGCCTCCCTCACAACTACTGATACTCAGCCAACACAATCCTGCTCTGATGTCAGTGGTCTAAATGAGGGCCATACTCTAACTGGTAGTTTAATCTCAGGAAATCTCTGCTGAATTATTAGTGAGGCTCTGACTCCCACAGCAACTGCACACTGCTCATCAAGTACAGAGGAGATTCGCCAGCTTCCGATTCAGGCAGGAAAGAGTCTGCAGCTATTAAACACTGCTGCAAACTTACTTTCAAGGTAGATCTGCTTACATCTGTTCATCACTACCATGAACCCTCACTGAACAAAAGAATATTCCCAGTCTCTCAAGAGATTAGAGCTGGGCTATGTCAGTAATAATTACTAAGTGAACAAAATGCCATCT
This sequence comes from Falcunculus frontatus, assembly GCA_013398115.1. NCBI lineage: Eukaryota > Metazoa > Chordata > Aves > Passeriformes > Falcunculus > Falcunculus frontatus. Next base: position 1,947,096 of record VZRV01001115.1, on the reverse strand, counting down.
TGGTACTGAATAAATATACTGAGAATAAATGAAAATACTGTAACAGTATTTCATCTTCCCCTTTGCTGTCTGGAAAGCTAAAATCTCTTCAGCTTTCAGAGTCTCTTGTGGATATAATAATTTTATATATAACTGGAAGACTTGTTCATGACTCATCTGCCTGTATTACCAAGTGGATTTTTTAGTCCAAAAACCAGACATCCATTATGTGGGCTGCTAAATGATTTACACTGATTGAGCACGCACGGTATGCAGCTCTTGCAAATTTTATATGCGGGCTGTATGCAGGCTGTATGGAGAATGAATGCTTGCTGATTATGCTCCAAATAGCAATGAACCCAATTACCTAAGCCACTAACTCCCAACAAGGAAGCCAGAAATGCAGCTATTGCTTCAGTACCTTAAAGTAATATTTACTGTTTGGATCTTAACTACTGTAATTTGAAGTAAATGGGAGATTCACATAAGTGAAGAACACACCCGTTAGTTCAAAATCACCTCTTTTAATAACCATTCTTGATTCCTTATGCTCTAGAGCTTGTATTCCAGCTTGTGGCCTTAACCCACACCTGGGAAAGTAGACAAGAATCCAGCTACTCTGGGAATCTGAGTAACTTCCGAGGTGTAGCCACCAAGATAAGAAGCCAGAAAAAAATGGGTAATTTTCAGAGAGAAACATAAGGACACTTCTTAATCATCTTGTGGTGAAAACATGACTTCTATCATACAGAGAACCAGAATGAACTTTGGTATGAGGAATGGTACTAATGACTGCAGAAGAATCATCCAAAAAAAATAAAATCTTGGCTGAAAACAGCGTGTGGAGGTCACCTAGTCAAAATGTTTTTCACACGGGGTAACTCCATGGTAGATATAGAGATCCTGGGCCTTGTCCATTTGAGGTTCTATGTGGATTGAGTGATCACATCTCTGGCTCTGTTTCTGGTGCTCTGCCACCCCCACGGGAAGGACTTTTTTTCCATGTCATAATGGAACTTTCCTTGTGGCAACATTTCATCGTTGCCCATTATCACTTCATTGCGCACATCTGGGCACAGCAGCTTTGCACCCCGTGACAGAGCAGAGCCATCACTCAAGCGCCCCATGCAGAGTAGTGACAGCAGAGGGCCTGGGGTATGGGTGCAAGACCAAAGGGACATCACCACCAGCAGAAACAGCTGCAGTTCTACAGATTGGGAGCAGCTACAAATTTAGCCAGGAGCCTCACTTAATAGCTCATATTGCATTTCAGAGCTCTGACGCACACGCAATCGACTGACGTCACCACACAGCCCTGCATCCAACATGCTGCTGAGCCTGTGCTTCAGGGAAGGACTTAAAGCTAGGACTGGAATAACAGGAAAAATCAGGGGAGGATGAAGAACAAGCTCATCCTTTTAAGTTCACAAAGCACCTGTCATACAAAACACTTCTCTTTTTCATGAGCACAAGAGTCACCCAGTGTATCACAGAATTAAATGAAAAAGCCAAAAATCACCAATATGACTGAAATCAGACCCCTCTCCTCTTGTTCAACAACCACATTATGAAGACCAATGGTTAAGTGACCTTCCATTCCAATCAATAATGAAATTGCTGTCTACAGTCAGTAAGGTTTTAGCTCCTGTTTCAAACTTCTAGGCATACCCACAAGTACAGTCACCACCAAAAAGTACCCTGATGCACACCTCTGGAGGCTAAGCACAGATGTAATCTCCCAAGTTTAGCAATATAATTCCAAATTTTAAACAATAAATCAAAAAAGTATTTTTGATAATTTAGATAATTTTAAAAAACCAAAACTAATTAAAAACAAAACAAACAAAACCCACCCCCTCTCTAATTAACTCTCTATTTTGCATGTGTGAATCTTTGGTCTTCCAAAACTCTCAAAATATTTTTATAGATATTAATGGATAGGGCTAAACCATACTGTGAAATCTCAGATGGCTGCCTGCATCTATCTGTAGGGTTTGGTAACGGCAAACAGTACTCATCACTGACACAGAAGTTTCCCAGTTAGCAAAAGGTACAGCTCCAACTGCAGAGAATCAGGCAAAGCGGAAGAAAATTAATTATGAAACTCCTCTTTACAAATGCGATTTGAGGATTCAATTCATATCCCTTTCTCCTGGAAAGAAAGATAAGATTCTTTGGAGGATCATTCTGGAGACCAGTTTATCTGCCCACTCTCTTTCCTGCCCTGCATCTTTCAGACTACTTTGTACAGTGGCTAAGAGGGAGGATATGAGCAGATGGCTGTTTGCTCTGATAACCGTGTCTGTTCCTAGTCAGATTAATTGGCTACAACCCAGTTAAAGATTAGAGTCTGGTAAAATGATACAGACAGTCCTTCAGTTACTCTTCACTGTACATATGAAGAAAATAAAAGACATTGCCAAGAATGAAAATGGAGTTTAAATACATGCTAGGGATTATGCAAAACACATTGCCACAGAAAGAGTACAGTATTTGCCCTTCCAGACTACTGTTTTAAAGAGTATAAAATCTACAGGAACGTGAAGGTCAATTGGAGGTTAAAGACACAAGATGTTCTTGTGGATCAACAAATCAGAACAGTATCAGTGTCATGATTACTTTTCATTTATTCAGGCCTTTGGCATCAAGCTGCTCATGAGACTTAGGGGCTGCAGCAGTATCTAATTTCATACCTCTTCTGATTACACTGAGAAGAGATTCCCCTTCAAACAACTGGGAATGTGCCAGGAGACTGAAGCATTGTACTGATACTCACTGAAGACGAGACTGGGTTGACCTCAGTAATTATAACCCTCGGTGGATGGCAAGATAATGGCAAAAACCCATGCAGTGCAATCAATAAAGAATGACAAGATGAGAACATAAGTAGGGCTGGCCTGTCCAATTATACAGAAAATAGACACCGGCTCACAAACCTGATTGCATGCTCTGAGACTGTGGGATTGATTACCAATGATTATCATGGAAGTGTAACAACTTTCATAGAGCATCTGACACAGAGCTTCAGGGTACTACACTTTAAAAGGTAGCTCTTACCCTGCACCAATGAAAGCACAACACATGCAGTCAAAATTGGCTAACTGGCAAACTCAAGGATAGTGGGGAAACGTTATCAGTTGAGCAAGTTTCTAGTGGGGTTCTACAGAGTTTCATTCTGGGTACACAGCCCAGAAAAAAAGTCTTTTTCCTCCCTCTTCTATGAAATAAAACTGTACGTAACACACACGTCTGTACATCTGATACGTACACATGTATGTTTAACATGCTGAAACTGACAAAGGGTAAAAGAACTTGATAATAAGTAAATTCAGCTCAGTAACACATAGCACTCAAGCAAACGCAACATAATAAATGTTAGAATAGCAAGCACAAGCCTCGCAGGACAACAGCGTATTCTAGAAAACAAAGAACTTGAAAAGCATTTTTAAGACAAAATTAAGACACTACAGACATGTCTGAAGAAGCAAAATGAGTATGTACAGTCTCTATTTTTGCACTGTGCTGCAGGGGAAGGGAGCAGTGGAAGAAGAGCTTGTTTCTCAGATCTTTGATTAAGAACTTGGGAGGAGGTATAAAGCACCACAAAGAAAAGGTGAGAGCTCAAGAAAATACTTTGCAGGAGAGGCCTATGGAGCTCCAGCTGTTTGGGCTATCAAAAGGAAGACAAAAGAGATTAATCAGTTACAGTATATAAATCCTTCAAAAGGAGAAAATGAAATTAGAGAGATCTTTAACACAGTAAAGAAAGACACACACACACCAGAAAAACTCTGTAGTTCAAGCCAAGAAAACTAATTAGTGAAATCAGACAAAGGTGTAATCTACAAGGTGATTAACCAAAGAAGCAAGGTACCCAGGGAAAGTTTTTTCATCTTTGCTTGGTGTTTCCAGATCAAGACTGGATCTCTCCAAGGAGAACAGAAGCTTTAGTCTGACTCTTCAGACTAAGGGGAAAACAAAATTGAAACTCTGCCAAAAGCACCAGTTCTCAGCCTGTGGTGCTCACCTGTAGTTTACTTCAGAAGCTGCATGGTCTCGCTCTCGCTCACGGTGCTGACATCCAGGTCTTGTATCAGTCACCAAGAGGCCGCCAAGATTCATCCTCTCCCACTAGCAACTCTCTGGTTTCTTTACTTTCCTTTACTCCACGTACCTTTAAGCAGGTTTGTGGGCAGGCATGACCATTTTCTAATGCATGTCACGAAAGACAAAGTAACGTTTTCAAGCAGATACCTAAACCCCCAGGGAAACACAGATCACCCCACATGAATAGCTCTAACACAGACTCTAAACAGCTTTTAGCCCCAGCCTTATCTCTTACTCTGCTACACAGCCTGTGCCATGCCCTACGTATGCCTCACACCCCCTTCCTCTCACGTAAAATTCGGGAATTTACGTGAATTTACACGGCACGGCCGCCGGGTAGCAGGGAATGGCCCTCAGCCGCGCGCCCGCCGCGAGGCCTCTGGCGCCACCCAGCGGCGGCCTGGGCCGGCCCGGCCATGAGGGGCGGGCTCCGGGCCGGCAGTATGGCCCCCCACTTAAAACAGCGTTTTCTTTACAGCACCTCCCCAAAGAGCCGGCAACGTGCCCTTTGGGGGCGTTTATACCCGAGGAGCAAAGCCTCAAAGCCGCCCAGGGCCAGCTGGAATGGAGCTCGGCTGCAGCACAATGCCACACCCCCTTCGCTAATTAACCCTTGGCCGGGCTCTCCTCTCGCCTTAACGAGCAGGAGGAGAAAAAACTCCCAAGTGTTCTCTAAAGAGCTCCGTCAGTGCCATCTGCTAGCGGGAAGCCGTGCGGAGTGGCCGCCTCTGCTGGCTTTTGGTGCCCCGTCTCATCGCCGAGGCTGCAGCCGGCCATGCGGGCTGCCCGGGGCTGCCGTGCCAGGTGCGAGCTGCAGGGGTTTCGTGGGGCGAACCGTAAAGCAGCCGAACCGAGTTTTCTCAGCTTTTCCCCTTCTGTCAGAAATTTATTTGGGGAAATTCCATTTGCTCATTCCGAGTGAAAATTCATTTGGGGAAAATGTTTTGGGGTGGGGTTTTTTTGGGTTTTTTTGTTTGTTTGTTTGTTTTTGGTTTTGTTTTTTTTTTTAGTTCTAGCACGCAACCCAGCTTTGACAAAAAAGTCAAAGGCAGCTCCTCCTCTGCCCCCAGCTGCGAGAGCTAGGCCAGCAAATTTGTATATATATATTTTTTTTTAATGCAATTTTTTTGGTAAGAATTGCTGCCAAAGCTTAGTGGTAGGACCACACTGAAGTGAGTGCAACAGAAAGATACAGTAATATCTTCAGATGTCCTTGGATGCATTGCCTCTTTCAACCATTTAACTGATATAATGAGTTAAATGAAAGCATGTGTGGGTTTTCTTATATTACAGAGTTGCTACTTACAGTAGGTGAACTAACTCAGTGTTTAATGTAATGTGTCAACCTCTTGACTCTCAACATCTGAAGGAACTAAGCTATAAAATCTAATAATGACTAACCTGCAGATTTCAAATTTGGTCTGAATTGGCTCCTGTTCTGTCTTTTCCACCCAAAAAAGCACACCCCTTGCTCAGTCTCTTCCTGGAGTATCCTAAGTCCCCATGCTGCTTCCCCACCTGCAGCACCAGAAAGCCAAACACTTCCTTCCTCCTCTTCTCCCTACCCCTATATACTTCCATCATCTCATGCTACAATATCACTTTGGCACAGTTTTATTTATGTCTTGTTTTGATAGCAGTGAACTGATCATTATTCTCAGGGAAGACAGGATCTCAGTGTTTCACAGTTGCTTTGTTTTATATATCCTGTAATTTTTATTACAGGGGTTTTTTGGTTACTTGCAAAGTGATCTGATAATCTAATTGCATGGTTTTTGTCCGGCTTTCTCAATTGGCTTTTTAGCATCCTCTTACTAGATCCTGAAAATAGCATTTTTCTTGGCATTTCTGTTTAATACTTGCCTTTTGAATTCTACAAGTATCTTCCTTCTGAAGAAGGAAATGCAATTATATGCTGGAGAACAGCCTGCCCTCATCCATCTGAAGGGACACCACCGCCTGCATATCTAAGAAGCATTTTTCGAAAAGCTATTTTTCTATTGGCTAATTGTGTCAATGACCCAACAACAACTGGCAAAGGAGCTGTTTATCAGGTCTCTCCCTTGCAAATTGCTGTTAATGGGCACACATACCTTATACCCACATGAAACCTTGCTTGGTGGGCTGTGTGGGTGGACCTGAGCCTACATTCCTGCAAATACTTGAGGGCACAACGTAGTCACATCCTTACAGTTAAACGTTGTATTAAGACACACTTGAGATAAGTGTACATTTCAGCTGATTTTTTGTCTCAATTTTACACCCCTTGAAAAGTATTGACCACCTTGTCATCTCTTGTTTGTTCAGTGCTTGCCACTTCAGTGTTGCAGTCTGATAGAAGGTACTGGGTACTCTCTCAATACACATTAGGCAAGAGCAAGTAATAAATTGAGTCATGGAAACCTCACTGGTAGAGTGTCTCTGGAAGTAGGACAAAATATTGTGTATCCAACATCCATAAGAGGAGGGTTCAAAAGGTGTTTTTTAATTATGATTACTTTAGGGAAAACAAAGATGGGTTTGGGTTCTATACATGTCTTACTCTCAGAATTGCTTAGCGTGTATAATACCCCCAACATGCAGAGGAAGCTGAGGCTCCTACATATCTGCAAGCCCATGTGCAAGAGTAGTAGCACTGCATTCCAGCACTGAACTTGTTATTCCTAGACCCTGTTTAGAGATGGAGATTGGGACCTTGATTTCACTTAATACATGACTGACAGTGCCATTCTAACATCAAAATCCTCCATCCGCATGCTTTTAAGGAATGAGGAGCCAGAGCCCTTCAGGTGGATTAGCCATATGTCAACTCCCCAGTGCACTACAGCAGAGCCATCATTAATCTGAAAACCTGATCTCAAGCCAAAGGGAACAATTATATAACCTAGATATCTGAAAGGCGAATAGTACAAAAGCAAACAAGAAAGAACAATCATCCTGACTTACACGTGTATATTTTACTACAATGATTAAGAAATCAAGACTGTCATATAATTGGCTTTTTTTTTAAATTACAAAAATGATGGAAGGGTTGCAGTAATTAAAAAGTGCAGGCAACACGTTGAAAGGTGATAAATTACATAAAGGCAAAGTGCAAATGAAGCAAAATCTTTACAAATATTTATTTGCTTCTCCACAATTTAGATAATTTGTGTATTTGATGTTTGTCTGTTCCTGACTGCCATTATCAAGCCAGTGTGAAACTGGTCAGAGGGACAGAGAGCTGTCCCAAGAACCTGAGTTACCAGAGCAGAAGCTTACTTTAAAAATTGGTGTCAAGCCCCAGAAAAGCCACAGGAATTAGGCTCTTCACCAAGATAGATTGCACGGGCAAGTTCTACGGCACATGCCTGAATTGTCATGAACATCCAAAGCAAACTTTGGAAAACTGACAACAGAAGATAAAGGTCCACTAGCATTATTCCTCCCACATGGTTAAAGGAGACAAACGTGCAATTAATTCAGCTTATTTATTAGGACGGTGCCTAGGGCCCCTCAAGGTGGGGCCTTATTATGTTAGGCACATAAAAGCAGAACAAGCCTCTGCCCCAGAAAGACTTATACAAGTATATCTCTTTGTACAAGGCAGGAGAGAGGAGGATAAAATATAAGCTGAGTGAACTAGCTGTCATAGGGATGTTAAGATAATACTCTAAAGCACACTGGAAATTATTCTAGGAGAAAAGTGTCTACCTAGGTAGTTTGAAAGGCCAGCCTTTCCATACTGCCCCAAAGCCATTCTCCGGAGATCTGCTACAGAGCTAGTAGCCACAGTCAAATCCCACAGGAAGGTCTCCAGTCTGTAGTCTCCAGTCTGGCCTCAAGTCTCCAAACCTACATGCAGTTAAATACTTGACATCTGGACATTCACTCTTGTACCTATTGACTCCTGAGGTTTGCAACATATGGTTTGCAACCAATTTATTTGTATTTGCAGCTTCCTTGGATTTTCTTTTCCTTTTTTTTTTCTTTCCCCCCAAAGATGCCCCAGATTGCACAGCCTTCTATCACTTTACATGCACATTTCTGAATTTACTTTGGATTCATGGGTCTGCTCCTCACTGGCATGGGCAAATTCTTTTTGTTAAGCCCTTTTTGTTAGAATTAATAATATTTGCTATTTTTCTGTTCTTTTGTAGTTTCAAAGCACTAGACAAATTAACTATCAGAGCTGCTAGAAAAGCTCTTCTAGCAGCATTTCAGATTTCAGAAACCCATCAATTTGTTCTGGGGCCAAACTCTCAAGACACTGCAGTGCAGGTGCAGTGGTAACCTATAGCTGAGAAATGTCAGACTCAACACAGTCTCCACTTCAGCATGTATGTATGCATACACAACCCTGTATTTTAGATGTGTGAGTTGTCCAGCTCAGGTCACAAACACCGGCCACTGTAACTGGGGTGGGGGGCAGTTATATATGGTGTGTAAAGAGTGATTTCAATAAGAATAAAGCTTAGTTTGGATTAAGGGACAAGAAGGAAAGGACCCAAGCAAAAGACTAATTGAGAGGGTGTTGCACACAATTTCGACTGTATTAGCCTGTTTGGAGCTGGAGGTAAAATGGCTGTCAGGCTTTCTTGCCAACTTGGCATTAACAGGAAGCATGGAAGCCAAGGGATTGCGTGCTGGCCTCGAACTCGTAAAGCCTGTGGCCAGTGAGCTGCTGGCTGAGCGACACGAGGCATGCTTCACTTCCCAGTACTTCTCTCTCCTTTCCCATCCACTGCTACTCTTTTAGATCATGAGCTCATACATAGAGAAGCTGTTTTCTTATTCCATCTATGAATGGCAGAGCCCTGAGCTCAGCTGGGCCTCTAGGCACCAGGTTAATATATATAATAATGGCGTGGTACAAAAAAACAAAGGCATAACAGTTCCATGACAGAATGCATCTCAGATGAGTTAATGTGTGCAAAACACTTTGAAGTTGAAAGGTTCTGCAGTGTGTAAAAGCTGAGCATTGCTTTCATATGGATTTGTTGATCTTGAGGACTCAAGAAGCTGCTCCATACATGCCTCTACTCAGTGAAGTGCAGAGTGCAAACCCCTGCTATTCACTGTGATCTCCAAATGGATGGAATAGTATGTCCAAGAAATTCCTATTTGAGGATGTTATTAAGAAAACCTATGTCATTATAAGCAAATATCTTTAGTTTTAGCACCTCTCTATATTAAAAACAAGCATCCCTGGGGAAAAATGCAAATAGGCTTTTCACAATCCTGCTGATTTTGGCATTACCCCTTCTCCACCGCTTTGAGTCACTCTCACTTTCTGGTTCTCCTACATTAAGTTGCCATGGGAAATAGAAAAAGAAAAAGTGTTACAACCTGCCAACAGATTGACATGAATCTTTTTCATTCTGGCTCCTGAAGCTAAATTGACTTTCCAAGGTTCACTGACGCCTAGCTGATCCCTAGCCAGGAATAAATGGCATTTTGCGACTCTATATCCAGGCTTGTTTGGCTGAGCTCTTTCTGGGGCTGGAGCTGAGACCCCATCCCAAGCACCACCACAGACCCAGCCCAAACATTCCCCAACAGATTCAAGACCCACACTGCATCATGCTTGCTTTAGTTGCTGTCATACCTCACCACTCCTTTTAGAGTATTATTTACTGCATTTCAGGGAGCAGTTTAGCTCAGGATTGAGGACCTGTCTCATGAAGTGACGTGCAGGCACACCCAGTGGTGGTCCCAGAGCTCATCTTCTGACTGAGACAAGATGTAGTAACTGAGCAAAACGTCCCCTAAAGAAAGCAGAAGAGTGACAGGAAAACAAGAGACTACACAGAGCAGCTTTGAGCCTAATTTTGGTGGTTCTGCATCATTTCAACTCTTCTGCCCCTTTTGTGTACGTATTACTATAGAGGTCCACGGTGATACGCACGCTTACGCGTGCATCTACCCGAAGAGAGAAGAGCTGTAATTAAATACGCCTAACGGACACCCACCGTCCCCACGAGACGTGTCCCCTCCCACGGCCACCGCCGTCCTTCCGAAGCCGGTGCCACTAGATGGAGCTGAGCAACAAAATTCCTCCCAGGCCATGTGCAGGGCTGCAGCATCAGCTGCATTGCCTAAGTCGCAAGTTGCAACTTGTTTCTTGCTTACTGGGCACTGTTGTTGCCCTGGACAGTTGATGCAGGGACAAGCTGTGGCGAATTGTCATTAAGAGATTGCAAAACCATACTCCCCAACCACGCTGATTCACCCTTAGCAGAGGATGATGTCAGTCTGGGTAGATTTGGCAGCCAAAAACGAGTTTGGGAAATGAAAGGAGGGGCTTCTGCATGGCCCACAGTTTATGGGGTGGAAAAGCCATCTCTGTAATAACATATTTTGGTTATCTAGGGAACAGGGAGTTTGGCAGCCCCTGCCCGTTCAGTGAAAACCCTTCTGCTCATCAACAGCCTCTCGAGAGCCTGTGAGACTGGAGGAATCTCTGCTTTCCCTGTGGTTGCTTTTCCAGCCTTTCAGATGATCCGGTGGCAGCAAACTGGACATGAAACTGCCTGTCTGTCATCCTTGGAGAGGGGTTCCGCAGTAAAAGCAATTGTAAAATAAAACCCTATCCTCATGGTCTGGACAGAGCAAAAACTTCAGGGAAACAATAAAAATGCAGGCACACCAGGGAGCAAAGCACCTGTCACACCCATCCTGCATGGGGAGTGGTGCTGAGAGGCTGAAAACTGGCTCAGTGGAAACATGCCGCCCTGGGACAGCCCACTTGAGAGAAGTGACACTGCCAGGTCTTGTTTACACAGGGCATTGGCTGTGCTCTGTCTCCGTCTCTTTGGAGGCAGGCAGGCTCAAGTCTGCCCCGTTCCCCACAGTGGAAGGGTTTTCCCACCGTAAAGATGTTAAAACCATCCCATTTATTTTGTAAACTTCTTTACTTACAAACACTTCCATAACTAAACAAGTGTGGTGGTGGTAAATCTGCTTTGTAATTTTTTTAAGATGTTATAAACAGAGATAAATGAATGTGGAAACAAAAAGAGGGAAAGGTAAAAATAAAATATATTAGCAAATCAGGTAATTGCAACATCTACAAAAATTTTAGGATGCAGATTGACAGGCTAAATTTTCATTTTCTCTCTTGACAAATATAATGGACTGTAGTGAGCTAGGAGCAGAATGCAAACGCAGCCACAGCGTGTAAAATTAAGTATTATTTAGGTTATGTGTTAAAATGGGAATAGGGATAAGCTAAATCTACATTACAGTGGGCCGAATATAAACCAGAGAAACCAATGTTAAAACAGAACCAAATCTTGGAACTTTGCAATGCACTTATACAAATTACATGCTCATGTGAGAAAAAAAAAGTATTAGTAAACCATGGAATTAATCTGCAAATATAGTGTTTCTGTCCAAGTCTAAATGTATTATCCAAAATAGGCCTATTTTTTGTATTTACCTAATCAAGTGGATCTATCTACAAAGAGGGTGTATCATCTCTTATTTTCTTTATTCCACATGTGTGCCATATTATGATAATTTCAGTTTAAAATTACTCTAAAATGACATTTTCTGCATCACAGCTCTTTAAGTGGCAAATGTCTGCAGGCAGACACCACTGAGATGTTTTAACAACACATTATGCAGAGCAGGTTGTACAGTAGTAGGTTCCTGTGATGGTAGCCAAGTGGCTAACCAGTCGGAAGACCACTTTTTTCAAGCCAACAATGCTAAAGTGCTTTGCAGTCAAGGTGTGTTAAAGCCTGCAGGAAAGGGTGTGGTACACTCACAAAAGTGTGTCCGTGGCCAAGGTGTTCCCAGGAACGTGGGGTGAGTCACCAGTGTCACATTGCTTAGTTGCCTGTGACAGGTGATATTTGGTAGCTGCATTATTACTGAACAGAACTATGAGCGAGCCTTGCTACATGCAGGCACTGAAGTGTGATGTGAGCACCTGATGCTTTACAGGAAGCCTCAAGGAGCACACAGGACTAAAGCTGTAGGATCGTAGCCTGACAGAAAAAATGGGCCCTCTGTGCCTGGTGAGCGGCTGTGAGGAGATTAATAAATTTGAAGAGTCTAGCCACATATTACCCCACTGTAATGAACAGAAATAGCTTTTTAAAAATTTCTAAGCTAATTTGATAGTTAATTTCAGAAAGCAAATCAGTATCTGCTGTAGTTGAAATTTGATGTTGGGAAGCTGTAAAATAAAAGTTTTTTTTCCCTACCTTACTGGGCTTCAGGCAAATTTAGATGGCATCCTTAGCCCAGGGTAATTCATCTTTTGACTTCAGCTGTGCTACCTGACAGGCAAATGGCAGCTCTGGTGTGTCACTGTCACATTAAAGCCTCCTTGGCTGTACAGAGGTGCTCCGTTTCCCAGGTCCCACATTGCACCATTCTCTGTGCCACCAAGGACGCTTGCCTCCAGACCTGCCAAGGCTCGTCAGCCGCCCAGAACGCTTGCACACTAACTTCCAGTGAGGACTTCCAGTTCTGCTGCAGCACCTTTTGGAGAGGGAAGACTCAGGTACCTTCATACAAGCCCAGCCCATCACAGCTGTGGTGTTGGGGGAGCTGGACACAGATGGCCCTGAGCCCCACGCACCCTGGCTGGGCAGCCCCAGTGACTCTGCGAGAGCAGGCAAGTCACAGTGATAAGCATGCCAAAGCCTGCCCCAAGCACAGACGTGGCCCGACGGGGTTTGCAAGATTTGCCTCTGCGCTGTCAGAAACACGTGGTCACCTTGCACTTTTGGGGTCCTCTCTGGCTCCTGCACTCCCCAGTTTTATGGGGCCTTGGAGCAGCCAGCACATGGAACCTCACTGCCCAAAAGCCCAGTTCAACCATGGCTTATGGTGCATATGAAGAAGATCCTCCTTCATCCTCAAAGGCACAAGGGGATGGTGGCAGCATGGCCCTGACCCAGAGGCAGAGCCATGTGAGTGTCTTGTCAGAGGACCCCCAGCTCCTGGTCTCTCAAAACTGATGTTTTCTCCTGCACATCCAGGCTGCAGAGGTGACAATGAGCACTTTAAGCTGCTGCCAGCCTGCCTGCTTTCCAGTTCCATGGACCCCATGCCTATTGACATAAATCCGAGTTGAATATAGCCTCAGGCTTCAAGTCACATTAATCCTACAACAAGTTCATACAGCGTGGTGCAGCCAAGGAGCTCAGTGCAAAAAATGGAAGAAGGGGGAGAGAGAAAAAGGGACCAGGAGGGGTTGGCACCTGTGCTAGGCAGAGAGGGTTTCTGACAGCAAGTTTCAGATCACCTTTCATTTCAAAGGTGTCCTGTCCATGAGCTGCAACACCTTACCCTGAGACACTGCATAAAAAAAGCATGAATTGGTTTTGCTGTTCAGGGGATCTTGCATGCCTGATGGAGAACGGAAAAGGAGAGCTGGTGAGTCACAGTGTGCAGGGAGAGGCACAAGGGGACCTGGTGTCTCTGTTTCCACCCAGAGCCCCTCACAGCACAGCACAGCTGAGTACAGGGCTTACTGACAGAGCAAGCTGGATGGAAGGTACTTTTTTCTCTGAAAAGTTGTGACTTATGCTGGGAGCAGGAGGGAGAGGGCCTCTTTCAGCTCAGGGAAGACTGTTAACACCCCCAAATCCCTGTCACATGGCCATAGTTACAGCACCTTCCAGTTAGTTATGGAATTGGGCAAATGGCTCTTCCTTGCTAATGAACAGGCTGAACTTGCCCCACTAGCTGATGTGAGGAGAGAAAAGACTAATAAATCCCTTGTTCTCTGACAGGTTTACACTGGTCCAAAGGGATGCCTGCACTCAGGTGGCATCTCTTGAGTCCACACACTGATGGGGATAACCCGGGCACAGTCCCTATAACCACTGCCTACACACAGGCAGCTGGGACAGGTAGATGTAAAAGCATCCTCTGCCCCACGGTAGTCACTGGCCAAAACTGTGAGCCCAGCCAGGCACAGGAGTAGCTGTGCTGCCAGTGCCAGACTGCTGCCATGCCAGTCCTCTTGGTTACCAGGGTTCAGCTGGGAAAAGCACTGCTCCCTGGCTGAGAGACAGGAAAATTTGGCTAAAAACTGCTGTCACGTGAGAAAATTCACCAGGATGAAATGGCAAAGCTTTGTTTTGACTCTGCTGCTGAGCTTACAGGTGACACTGAGGAGAGTTGAACGATCTGGAGACAGAATAACTTTTTAGGTCTGCCAGAAACAACAGTTGTCTCCATTTTTCTTTGTCTGCCAAACTCCAAAATCAATTTTTCAGCCAGAAAACATCCAGCCAGGAAAGATGTGAGGTGAGGTGTCTTTTCTCTGCCTGTACATTACCACTGACACTGTTCACCACAGGTTTAACACTAAATATGGTGTTGATTCTTCCTCCCTGACTCTTCTACTCTGCTTTGTAATCCCCACAACTGGTTCCTGCACTTACCAAGGAGTTGTGTGTCCTCCTAGGACAGACAAGAGATTGGCTTTAAGTACAGCATCTGTTAGTTACTGTTTACAGTGAAAGTTTCAGCTTTGACCTGAGACCAATGCAATGGCGCTGAGTGTTGGAGAACATTGAATTAACATAAATGTCTCTGTCCTTTCCTCCTATTCATCTGCTGTACATGCAGGCTCCAGGCCACAAGCTCCAGAGAAGCCTTCAGAGACATATGGCAAAGGAAGACATGAAAGACACACACACTCAGTTATGCCAAGCTGCTAAAATTAAAGCTGTTTAGAGCAGTGTGAGATGCCCTGCAGGCAGCAGGATGGTGTCTTTTTCCTAGGACCCTTTCGCTGGGTAACAATGAAAGGACAACAACTGTCAGGGAGGCCTCTTCCTGCCCTGCCTTCACATGTGAAAGCCTTATTTGCTTTGCCAAAATAAATGGTGCCTCTCAACAGCAGAAACACTCATGCCTACAAGTGGCCTGCCTGGCCTCTCACAAGGTATCTGTTGTGGCCACATCCAAAGACCCCAAATCAAGATCAGAGCAGGGCTGTGGTAGATGCTGCAAAGTGAAACACTAGTGCAGGAAGTCCCACACCCTGCCACAGTTTCCATGCTGGTGTGGAACAGGACAGGGGTGCCAACAACTGGCTGCAGGTGTGGTCATGGCTAATGGCAACTCAGTCAGCCTGGAAAGCATGTTCTAGGAACAATTTGATCCTTCAAAATCAGTCATAAAGGAAACCAAACAAACCCTTGTACAAATAAAGCGAGTTAGCTTTAAAGCTATCCCAGCCAGCTCTCGGTGTCCCTCACGGGCTGACACCGACTGTCACAGCCTTTGTGGCCCCACTCTGTGTGGTCAGGGTGGCACAGACTCCTCCTAGCAGCCAGGAGGGCTGTGAGAGCAGGGCAGGTGACACTGCAGAGCTGCCCCATCCTCTGTCACAGAGCACATGCCTGCTGGTACCTCACAGAGGGCTCCTTATGCCTTCATAACTCTGCCCCTGCCAAAAATTGGGTGGAGGGAGCCTAACCCCACACAGCTGCAAGGTGGTTACAATGGGAATGCAAATTAAAGCCACCCATTTATGTAAACTACCTCAAAGTACTGAATACAAAAACAGATGCACAGAAACAGAATTGCAATACCAGTTTCAGGCAGGATCCACTGGAGCACAAGATGAATTATATACATATAGGATTTCAAAGGAGATCATTAGGACAGACTGAGTTCTGCCCACGTCTTAATGACCTGGATAGATTAGCCTCTCCCTCCTCACTACCTTGTGCTATCTGCCTGGGGATTGACACTGCAGAGATTTTGCCCTTCACTTCAGGCCTTAAAGCAGAGCTTCAGCTTTGGGGAGAGGGCAGGGGGCAATGGTGTCCTGCTGCATCCCAAGGAGCTCCCACCACCCTGATGAGGGTTGCTTGTTTGCAGAGACAAACCCTGGGGCCAGTATCAAAGTAGGAAGCAGGCAAAGTGAAAGGAGAGAGAGCCTAGCTGAGTGCACTTGGAGTGGGAAGGGAAGGACAAGGGGGAAGAGTATCTGAAATGAACCTTTCTCTACTGTTTCTCAAGCATCAGCAGAGGAAAGTGAGAGAAAAGAGAATAAACAAAGGAAAGAAACAATGAAGGAAGAAGTATGATATTAACTGGATGGGGAGTTTAAACTGAAAAAAAAACCCATCCAAGAGATGCATGAGGGGCATAGGAGATGCCCCTGCACCTTGCAGATCCTTCCTTACAACAACTGCTCCCAGTTCTGTGAAAGAAATGCCTGTTGTCCAGTGGGGAAAAGGCTGAGCACAGCTCCTCACAGCCTGTGCAGGGTTTCCCTGCAGGGCGCACTGCCCATCCCTGTGCCGAGCAGCTCTGCCCTTCCGGAGCACAGGTAAATAATCCCACGCGCGCACGCCTTGGGGCAAGTACATTTTTCCTGGGTGAATACAGTTTTTCCAAGTGATTAAGATAGGATAACCAGGAGTAAGAGACCAGATTATATAGCAGAGCTCACGAATTTCCATGGAAGGCCAGGAATGCTGTGCCACTGGTAAGCACTGCTGTCACCTCTGTTGTTTTTCAAGACCGGTTTCCAAAGGTAATTTTTGGTTTGCGAAAAACAGCCTTGGAGTCACTCCAGATTTATTCTCTGTAGATCATCACCTCTATTGACTGTCCCCTTATCAGGGTGGTTGGTGTCCTTATGACCCAAAGCCTGTAGCCCCTGAGGGAGCCCTCCTGCAACTGCAGCAAACACCCCATCAGGTTTCCTATGTCCTGCATGCAGCACAGAGGGTCTTCTGGATGGCTGTGTACAAGAGCCCACCCCAAAACTGTGACTCCTTGCAAAGCAGCAGAGACCTTTGGGTAGGGCAGACCTAGGGCCAACATTAGCATCACTTAACCCAAGCAGGCAGGTTCCGATGAGGCAACCTGACACAATCTGTGTTCTACCTCTCTCTATGCCAAGAAAAAAGTGCAGCTGTTTGGGTTCCCATGGCATTTATTTTATACCCTTTTATCCTAAGCTCTGTGTTCTTTCATGTAATAAACAAATCACAAGTCTTGTTTTACATATCTTTGCACATTCTTCTTATGCTTGTCTAAAAAGTGCCTAGCAAACTGCTGCATTAAACAAAAATTAAGTCAAGGTTGGGGCTCCTGTACCCAGAGCCCTGAGGTTTTATAGAGCTTTCTTTGTGCAGCTTCTATTTCTGTCTGATTAAGCTATCTAATTCTCAGAGGTTAAGCTATCTAAACTGACTGGGTACTGAAGCATTTAAAATGTAAACACTCTGAGCTTTAATCACAGTCTGCAGACTACAACTCTCTCTCCATCTGTATATATGTGGGAGCTGTTTCCTTGCCATTTCTTGATGTTACACCTGCATCTAGTATGATCTCACATGCCTCAGTTAGCCAGAGTGTGCTGGAAGGACAAGGTGTCCAGGTGCATGGAAGCGAAGCTGCTGTAGCTAAGTTGACCCTGTGTTCTCTCTGTGTCCTGCTACTCCCACAGCATCTTCTGTGTTGGTACCCACACTGCTGGCTTGTCCTTGGTCAGGAAACACTGCTGCCAGCACGAAAGTCACGGAGGGGGACAAAGGCGAAGACACAGCTCCCACAGTAATGCACTTCAGACAAGTGAGAGCTGCCAAGCTCTCTTCCCTCCCAGTACCTCACTATGATATTCAAAGTCCTTTGATTTTTACATTTGAGAAAAATCCTTACAGAGGGAGTATTTCCAGTCTGGCACGGTGTGCCCTGGGAAAAGAAGACACACTAGAGCTGTTCTGCAGCTCTGGCCCATAGGGGTTATCGGGGAAGAGTGCAGTGAGCCTGATGCCAGCACTAGGCAGCCCAGGGACTTCCCAGGCCACAGGCGGCATCTGCAGCAGCAGCTCTAACAGGCCTCCATAGCCTGCTTTCCCATTAATTTGCCTAATTGCTTTTTGAACCAATGTATAGTTTCAGCACCTGAAGCATCCCATGGCAGTGAGTTCCACCGATTAATTATGGTTGGGTGAAAAAGACTTCCTTCTCTATGCCTTAAAAAAATATCTGCCTGATGATTTCATTTAACATCCCTTGGCTCTTGCCTTACGAGCAACTGCTGCCATTCTTTCTCTGTTCGTCACATTGCAGACCTGTCGCAGCCTCGAGTCCTCCCTTTTCTAGGCTAAATTTGACTGATTCCGTCTCTTTTCATACAGATAGCATTGTGCATCTCTGATCATTCCTGTCATACATCTCTCTGCCTTTTCCCATTCAAGTACAGCCTAATTTTCAGGAGTGCCACGCACCCACAATCCCGAGGTTGCTCAGTAGGAACCGAAGGCACTGTGCCCTGCCTCCTTTAAAAAATTGTATTTGCTGCTGTGGGTTGTGCTCCAAAACTGACTGCAGCAGATGTTGTGGAGGCATTCAGCTCTAACCCTGCATTTGGTGGAGGGGTGGTAGCACCATGCCTGGCTCCCAGGGCTTCTGCAGACATCAGCTCCAAAGTGCCAGCCACAGCCATCTCTGGCCCTTGCTTCTTGGCGCCTCTGTCACTAAATCCACAAACAAGAGGTGACTGCCACAACATTTGTATTTGAGATCACAGGGACAATAAAGGTAATATGTTCATTGAGCAATTGTGTTACCTCAATGAAACATTTATAGGCGCTTGCAATAGAAATATTGCAGATAGGATGAAGAAATTACCTCAGACAGGATCAAATATGCAAAGCTAACTGTAGCTGTGGACTTCTCCCACAAGATAAACAAGTGGCGAAGGCCTCGAGGGAAATAGCAGGAAAGGGGAATCCCAGCAAGTTATTCTTGTGCTGGGTATTTTTTTGCAGGGCTTTAGTAGGAACTGTGTCTGGGAGTCCCAGGACGGCCTCACCCCTGCCTGCCCTCAGGAGCCCTGCCTGCCCTCAGGAGCCCTGCCTGCCCTCAGGAGCCCTGCCTGCCCTCAGGAGCCCTGCCTGAGGACAATGCTGCTGCCCCCCCACTTCCCCAGAGCCCCTCACCCCAAGCCCTGCACACCACGGGCAGAGCAGGCTTGTGCCTACTTTGTGTCAGCAGTTGTTTGGAAACTGGACAGGACACAAATTGAGGCACAGGTTTTGAAAGGAGAGGGGGAATGTTTACAAAAGCCTGACACTTAAGATGACTTCCTCTTGCTCCTGAGATGCAGAAGTGATTCCAAGTGTTCCCTCCAAGACAACCACAAGGGAGAAGGACAAAATGTGGGGCAGAGAAAAAGCTGTGATTCAAAGCACTATGCCCACCTCTCTGCATCTCTTAGGATAACAACCCACCAACCACTTCTTCAGGCACCACAACTCCCAGGGGGCTGCAATGGGCCAGCTCAGAGATTATCTTTGCCATCTCTTGGCATTTTTCTAGCTCAGAATATAATCCATCTTTCTTTAAGTACTCTGTTTTTCTTAAACAGCGTTGCTATTCCCTTCAAAACATAACTCTGTTTATCCAAAACAAGCAAGGGCGGGTACCACACCATGCCAAATGGCAACCATGTTGCTGCTGGGTGGCGCTTGACAGTGCTGAGCTGCAGGTGACAACTCCTTTTTCCACTCAGTAAAACAGGCAAGGATATGCCCATAATAAACCACCACTTATCTGTTGAGGCAGAGATTTTTTTTTCTTTGGTTGCCAGCATGGATTACAGTCTGAGTATTCCTTTTCTTTATCAGAAAGCATTTACAGACATTTCCACTGTGCCTTCTCTAAAGTTATTCTGCAAAAGATGAGCGAAACAATTAAATTGTTGGCTTAGCAGGAGTGAGACAGCTCTTCTTTTAAACAGGGGATTTTGATTGCACCCTGTTACTTCATCTCTTTAGAATATTCACTAGACAAAGTAATTTTCCTGTCTCTGAACAGTGCTAAGCTGTCAGACTCCTTTTCTCTGAGCAAAAGGTAGTGCAGTATCTTCTCCCCACACAAGTGCTTTTTTTGGAAAATAAAAAAAGGATAAAGAAAAACACCTCCACTTCCTCAGTGGTCACTTCAAGGCAAGAAGAAAACTGTTTCTGATCATGTAAAGCTCCAGCACCCAGGAATCCCTCCTAGCAGGATTGCCACCCCAGGAGAGCCAGCCCCACCTGGGAGCATAACATCAGGAGGCTTATTTAGAAGTTAAAATAACCCACCCTGCAAACATTCTTCCATTTAGTTTTAAACAGCAGTGCGGCTGAAATTTAGCCTCAAACAGGATGGGGGGATGTGGAGAGTGAAGGATTGGGGCAGGGCAAAAAGAGATTACCCGGAGCCCTCCCTTGCAACCAGCATAGACACTGCCCATGTTGTTTGGTTAATTGGGGAAACAATGTCCTCTTTCAGGGGCTGCAGGTGGCTCGGGGCATTGCAGAAAAGGGACATTATGGCTTTCTATGATAGCGTGGTTGAAAGGTTTGGAGCCTATGTACAAAAAAGCCTTTGCTGCGGGTATTGCTGCTGCATCAAGTATCAATGAAAGCTGCATCTCTGCTGTTATGAATCCAATCACCACAGAAAATGAATGGGAAGCATTAAGAGTAGCAAAATAGTATTTCAAGCTGCAATGAACAGCATCCAATTCATCAGTGAACAGCAGGCCTGGGTCAGTGAAAGAATAGCTGATTGAAAGAAATATGGAAGAGCCTTGAGCAGTCTGCAGGAGCAGATGTGCGAAAGAAGTAACCAAAACTACAGGCACTTCTGAGGTCTCATGTAGAGCCATCTCTGAGCAAGGCAGTCTGGCTGGGCGTAGGGTCTGCAGCTCCCCACGTGAACCAGTTTACAGGGCCTTTAACATCACCACTCCCTTGTCTTTGGAAATAAGCTTCTCTAAAGAAGAAAAACAACCTGTATGTGCACCAGCATTTTAGCCCTGCAGTTTACCTCCAAATGTCATGGTCAATCTTTCAGAAGCCAAACTGGCATGAAAAACATGAAGGTATTATCAGCACTTTTACAGTTAGGCAAAGTAAGGGTATGTAGTAAAGCCAGAAGCAAAACTTGGGTGTCTCAATTTCCCATCCCTAATCCTGATCCTGCTCCTCCACCAGCCCCTGTTCATTTCTAGGATGCTGCAGTGATAAGGGCTGCAAAACCCAAAAGCAAGCCCTCATTTTTCTCCACCACTGCAGCAGGACAGCCCAGCCTCAGGCTGTTACTGGTGGGTGCCAGGGACCCCTTGTAGGACTGAACACCTGCTTGCCAGCAGCCTCAGCCCAACTTGCCCCCTTGCCAGGGTTCAGCAGGCTCTGTGCAGTCTTTTCCTAGGTGAGTGGGATGCATCTGCTGCTAGTGAGACCCTGATGATGGCACCCTGCCCACACCTACTGCAAACTAAGGGGAGGCCAGAAAGGCCATGTTCTTGGCAGGGAGTTAACAGGGACTTGAGCTCTTGGCCCAATGGCTGCTAGTCCCTGAAATGCTGGGATGCCATGGGGCTGAACCAATGCCAGGATATGTCCCTCCAGTTTTGCACTGCTTTGGTCTGCACACTGGACTTTTACCCAGAGGTTGCTCTGGCTGACCTCTCTGTAGCAGATCCTGTCTTCAAAGAGCAGTGACACAGGCATGGCAAGACAGCTGATAAGGTTTGATGGCTCTTTATTTAGGGGAAATCCTCCTGATGATTGCCCAGGGCAAATAAGACTCAGAGGCTTGAATTCCCAGAGGAGGCATTGATGCACCAGATCAAAGCCTGCTCCCCAGCTGTCACCGCAGAGGCATCACCTCCAGCCATAACAGGAGGTTATAAAAACAAGGTCTCTCCCTGACACATCCCAGGCTGCTCAAGGAAACCGGCTCCAAAGAGAGGAAGGTGAGAGAGTCCAGGCCGCAAGTGCACTGTGGACTTTGAGTGCAAGGGGCAGGCTCCCAGAAACACTGTGAGATGGGGGTTCCAGCCCCAGGGATGCACCAGAGCCATGCGAGATCTGGGGCAGGGCAGCGCGTGTTGTTTGGCTCTGCCTATTCCTTGCATTAACTCCTGTAGGCAGGGATGCGTCTGTTTGCTTTCACTGGTCACTCTCACACAAGGGAACTTAAATCTGGAGCACTGTGAGACTCGAGTTATTAGAAGTTCTGGGAGATAGTTTTTAAACCAATGGGGGCACGGGGTCCTGCTGCTGGCAGGGTGATTTCCCTCAGGTGGAGGCTTTCCAAAAAGCCTTGCCACTGCTGACACCTCATAAGGAGCCTGACTGCAAGTGGGCACAGGCTACATCAGCTCGCTTGTTGTAACAGACACAGGATTGTCTTGCAGGGTACTGTGTGTTCTCATGACGGCGGCTGCCTGTTGGGGATGGGCTGCCGGCGCTGCTGGCACAGACTGTGCCAAGCTGGTGTCAGGAAGAGCTGGCAGCCCTGCGGAAAACTTGCCTAGTGCAGAAAAGGCCAAGGAGTTGTGTTGGTTGACATTGCTCTAATAATTTATATCACATTTAATAGCTGTTGAAGTTACAACTCCTTCAAGGTACTTCAACATGAAAGACAGCAAGGTCCCTGCCTCGGAGACCTTACAGTCTAGTACAGACAGGTAAACATAACAAGTAGAAACATTAAACTTTAGGTAGGGAGTGGGGACAGGTTGAGGGAGTATGTACAGAAATTATCTTTGGCACATCAAAGAGCTGGAAGAAGTCCATCAGAGGAACCTTTAGGCTATTTATGTATTTCAGGTAGCAAGATAAAATCATGAATAATGAGTTCCTGCAACCTCTTTGCAGAACCAGGACTGAAGCAAGGCTTACAGAGACACTTCCCTGCAAATGTATGGCCTATGGAAGGGGAACACTGAATCCTCCCCAGATTTATTTTACATTGTTGTCTTTTAACCAGTAATAAGAAAAGAAATAACAGGCAGCACAAGCACACCAGCATCCTTCCAGGTGTAGGTCGCTGTCTGTGGCTATATGATCACATTGTTTATTAGCCCAGCAACATCCTTAGCATCTTTTTATTTTTTTCTTTCTTTTCACCACAAACTGCTTTTTCTGAACTCCCAAGCTACCTACCTCCTCAAAACACCCCATTTCGAAGCCAATCTTTAATCCTACCCTCCCTTACCATAGCAAATCCATGCTGTCTTCACTGAATCATTGCTGAAAGAAGGAAGTTACACATCAAAGTGGAACAAGTAGACCCAGCTTCAACAGAGCTCACTGTCACCTCAGCTCCTGCAGCTGGACAGTCAGCACAGGGGCTGACCTGCCAGCACCTCCCAGCACAGCTTCTCTGGATGGGGCAAAGGACTCAGACCCTTCCCTTACAGGCTTTCCAAATTCCAAAATATTGCAGAAACACACCAGAATTTCCTGGGTGGAACAGAAAGGCATGTAACCGACTCGTGCTACACTGTCAGGCAGTGGGAGACTCAGGCCTCCAAGCACCAGAGACAGCTTGGGCACAGACCAGAAGGTGTTTCTAGATTTATTCTCATTTGTGAGGGCTCCCTTGAGCAGACACAGGACATGAACTCCTTCCATTTCGATACAAAAATGGATCACTCAAAAATTGACAAACATATGTAGCAGCTCTGTAGCTGTTCCACTGCCAAACAGATCCAGCCAAGACATTTGATCAAATCAGAGAGGAAACCTGTGGGTCCAGAGCTGGAGACCCTTTTCACCAGGCTGATGGAGGTCTGCCAAGCAAAGCCCCATAGCAATGGTGTGGAGTGCAGGAACAGAAAAAAAGCAGCTCCTGCCCACCCTGCAGCTCCCAACTCCTGTGCTATCTGTCTCTCCCTGCCAGCCCCAGCAGCACAGCAAAGAGCTCAGTAAAAAAAGTGTTAACTTTTTTTTTTAAGATGTTTTTAAAAAAAAGTGTTTAAAAAAAAAGTGTTTAAAAAAATTGTTAACCAACTGACAAACGACCTGGTGAAAAGCATTATTTCTCAGATAAATCCAGTTCATCCCGTAATAGCTCCTGTGAGCAACTTGTCAGGCTCCATTCTTAGCCGCTGGGCAACTGAGTTAGGACTCTTCTATTTGGTGGCAAACAATTGGAAGAGATTGCTACCATTTGGGTTTTTTTTCTCTTGCTGTTTGTTTTCTCTTGCCCAGTATATTGGTCACCATCTCACCTGTGGTTGCTGTGAGTCAAGGAGCTTGGTGGCATGATGGTATTTTTGGCTGGAGAAGGCTCTTCCCAGATAACTCTGCTTCCCCACAGCCTGACCTCAGGGCACACAGAGAGACGTAGGCAGAGCCATGCAACCCAACAGAATCCAGCCACGATAAGGCTGGGGTGCTGAAGGGGCAGACAGGGCGTTTGCCTTTGCATGGCTGGGGGCACACAGGGCTAGTGAGAGGCTGCCTCTGCCTTAGCCACCCAATAAACTCTGAGATATTCTTTTTCCCTCCTTTCTCTGCTTGTGCTCCCTTCAGTCAGCACTGCCAGAGACCTGCTCTCCTGAATCAGCCAGATGAGACCTCCAACACCAACAGATGCTCTCCCAATGCCTCTCCCCACCATGGTACCACCCACAGGTTACACAAGCCAGGATACACCTCCCTGCCTGTCCCTTCCCCTCACCTACAGCAAACACCCCCTTGTTTCCCTTCTGTTTTGACGACTTATCCAACTGTTGTGGCAAAGCAGAGGCAGATCTCCAACACCTCCTCCCCAGGCATGTGGATAACAGAGACAGCAGCAGGGACAAGGCCCAGCCTCCTCAACCCCTGCGAGCAGCTGCTGCTATGTACAGAGGGCATACAGATTACCAGACACAAAGTACTCCACAGTATATCTCACAAGGAGTTACAAAAGGCTTTTAAGTTACCAAATGTTCTCTTTCCCACTTTGGCAGTGGACACTATAAATCCATGGCACACTGTAGACTGCAGCTCTCTGAGGATGGGGTCATCTGCTTTCCCTGCTGGGCACAGAGCCCAGCACTTTATGCACAACCATCCTCATCCCTTCCAGGCTCCTCTGCTAATTAAAAAAAGAATTAAAAAGCACCATATAAGTGAGAGGAATCACCAGCCTCTTAAAGGCAAAGTAAATAATCAGAGAGAGAAAAAAAGTTTGTAAGTGGGTTGGCCAAGAGAAAAGGATGTTTGTTGCACAAATAAAGTGAGCGGGAGCAAGACTTTCCAGCCTGACTGGTGAAGAGATCTGTAAATCAAGACTGGAGCTCCTAGCCACATATATGAATCAATTAAAGCACTCAATGAATCATTTATTTTCAACATAGGCAATCAGAAACAATGGCTTGATGTTCAATTGATTTCTCATTTGTCTTGCTCCCCTGAGTAATGATGAACAACTCACCACTTACATGGTGCATGCCTCAACCCAACTGCTCCCGAAGCAGCTTCTTCTTCAAGGAATCACACCAGGCACCTGCTCCTGCCTGCTGACATTTCGTACCTCTTGGTCACTACCTGCTGATGCCCTTGGCTCCACTTGTCTCACTCATCTCATCCCCTATGCTCTTCCCACTGTGGTCCTCCTTCTTTCTCTCTTTAAAAAAAAAAATTAAATAGCAAAGCTTTGTTTCCAACATGCAGCAGTAGAGCCAGATTCTTCACTAGGAAGCATCAGGATTCTACTTCTCAAAAGCTCAGAATATCAAAAACTACCAGAAAAGCAGCACAGCTCTGTGATGTAAAACAGTCTAAAGAAAGGAGGGAGTCTTCAGGATATTTTCTATTAGATACTATATCCATACACATTTCCTTCATCCAAAGTGCCTTTACATAAAGTAGTTTGTGTAGACCTCTAACTCATATTTCGGATGCCTCATGGTACGTTTCACTAGTTAGACCCAGGCGCATCCCAAAAGGAAGCCCTCGGTTCACATGCTGGGCTATGCTGCAGTCTCAAGTGATCAGGACATCATTCAGCAGTGAGGAGTCCTGCAGTCACACAGTTAGCTTCAGGGTTTGCCATTCACATGGCCCCAATTGGCCATCCTGAAACAAGACAGCTTGGCTGTGGCTGTTGACTATTCCTAGCGGATACAAGGCACCTCTGGGACTGGGCCAAGAGGAACACAAGCATAATCCTATTATGATGAATAAACCGATAAAAGACAGAGGAGAAAAACACATTGGGGGACGCTGAGCTTTCTCATCCATGAAAACAAGGTGCCTGCATCAAGCTTGCAGAGCTGAGCACTGATTTGGGCCCACTGGAAATAAGTTTCCTGGGGGGTCCAAGGCCCCAACCATGCTCACCCATGTGCTCCTCTGTGGGGAAGGTGGAAGGCAGAGGTGGGAGCTACACTGCCTCCTATGCCTGGCAGGACTGTGGCCTCAGCTTGGTCGCTGCTGAATATCAGGGATATGTGACCTGTGCTTCACCTCTGTCTGCCTACAGTCACCTTGGAGCATCCCCTCCCCAAAGGATTTGCTCCCTGGCATGAGGCTCTGGGGCTCCTTTTCCCCTCCAGCAAGCCAGGCAACCGACCAAGAGATCCTGCTTCTTTGTCTTTCCCCAGCCCTGTATAGCTCTTCAAAAATCATTTTTGGCCATATTTGTGCATAAAGCAGGCCTGAGAGAGCTGCAGGATCGTAAACAACTTGTTTCCTCTGTGCTCAGAACACTTCCAAACACTTCGGCTTTTCAGCCACTTCAGTGGAGAACATTTCAACCCCCCTCTTCCATTTATAGCCACAATTCAAAGATTTTAGCTCCTTTGCCCACCTCCTCATCTCTAAAGCTTTCAGAGAGCAAGGACCACCTCGGGGAACCAGCTGCCAGTGCCGCCCTTCCACCCCCTGTAGGAGTGAGATGTGGAAAGCAGTTATTACCCCGCACCCCTTCTCATGCACACACACTCTGACTTTTTGAAGTGGGCTCAACAGAAAAATATCAGAATTTTCAAGATTTCCCAAGATGCTGCAGGGAAAGCTGTTGAGACACCTCTCCCAAAGTGCAAGCCTTGTGTCATTTGCTGCACTTGGGCAGCACCGTGCACACTGTGGTTATGACTCAAAGAGCGAGCACAGCAGCTAAGGAAAGTCCTTTCAAAAGGCTCCAGATTCACCTCCATGGAGCAGGCACGTTCGGAGTTCACCAAGCCTGAATTTGATGTTAGCTGCCTGATGTCATCACAATTGCAGCTCACTTCCTTAAAACCCTGCAAGCCAGAACAGAGCTGGTATTCACAGAGGCCGTGCAAGTCGTGCCCTTGGTGCCCCAGCTCTGGCTTGGGCCATGCCCAGATGCACCCTTCCCCAGCAAAGTAGCTCTCCTGGGAAAGGTAAAGAGCCTTTTACCTGATAGCTTCCATCTTACTTACAAAATCATTAGAGAGCTTTCCAGGTCACACAGTGCATCCCACAGGCTTCTTTGTTCCAGTTTAGCAGCTCATCCCTTTTACTAACTAAGCAATCAGGCTGCTGTGAGAGCAATAAATGTTGAAACCAGAAGCTGAACAGAAGAGGAAAACAGCAGGCCAATTCTTACAAGTATTTCAGGTGGGGTGCTTGATACCATTGGACCAACCTGCTGCTGAGAACCACCACATTCATCCTCATTTGTGATTTTCACAAGGCTTTTCCGTGACACAAGACAGCATCAGGCCTGGGGAAGGGAAAATTAATGGATGTGAGCTGGGTGGTGCTGTTTGATGGTCTACAGTGAGGAAGTCCCTTCTGGGATCATTTTCTTCAGTCCTATCAGTGCTTACCCCAATGATTTCATTATCTAACCCATGCTGTTACATGTGGTTAGCCACCAACATACACCTAACAGAGTCAAGGAATGGAAAGCAGCTGCCAAAATATGACTTTGGGGATTGTCAGCACTATCCAATTAGCACCAATGCGTGTGGATGCCTTGCCCAGGAAGAGGGATGATGGCCAACACTCACAGTTCAAGGAATGAATTTGTGCAGGAGTTGAGCCCTGCTGAGTGCTTCTCGCTGCAGCCCACTGGCTTCCCACACATGCTTTGGAGCCAGCAGATATGACACCTGGAAACCCCAGGGATCTCTGGGAATAAATTTCCTCCACTTTCTCCTGATATCTGAACTCCAGCTGACAGCAATAGAGGCAAGAAACAGCTTTGAGCTGCTTCATTGTCATAGATGTAAATTTCAACTTCATCAAATCCACCCCCCCAACATTTCTTAACCAAAAAAAAGAGTTGATTTTCAATTTTTGTAAAATTATCTGCCTTGTACAATTTCAAGACAATTTTTAAAAGTCTACCAGTTTTCTGCATTGGTTTTGATTTTACAAGTCCACGCATTTAAAATAACTAGCACTTTTCATTGCATTTAAAGATTACAAGAAGGAGCACAAGGTTATTATTTTTTATATTTTAAATCAGAAAAGACCACTTGATGGCTGCTCAGAAATCAGCAAGTTCCCAGAAATAACAACAAATCCAGTGGAAATGGAAAACTGCCACAAATTAATTTTTTAGAAGAGACAATAGCACTTTATTTCAGCTGGAGTAAAACTTGAGTAAATCCTTCAGCTGGGCTTGGCAAGTGAGTTTGAACCGGTATCGCAGTAACTCAGCTCCATGGGCTGGACATAGTGTGCAAAGATTACATCATCAGACTTCATGTTGTGATCACTCAAAACAGGCAATACCACTTGGAGAATCATAAAAGGAGACTAAAACAGTCAATGCAAAGAGAGTTGCTTAAAGCTAAGTCCTTTGTAGACCCTGTGCCATGTCATTCCTCCCGGCCTTACAAGTTTTGTTATGAAAGCCACCTCAAGTTAATTCTTTGTGTATTGCAGTATCTTCCTTCCTTCCTTCCTTCCTACCTTCCCTGTGAGAAGGATCTTTGCCCTGTTTGGTCCTGTAATGCTGAATCACATGCCCGATTAGGTCACCTGAAAGCTCTTTGCTGGGATGCCATGTTCCTGGCTCCAGGAGCAGAGTTCCACGTGACTTTATCCTTATTCCGCTCAGCAGGGAATGAGATCATCTGGTGGCCCAGGAATTGTTGCAAGTCCTCTCAGGCTGCAGTGATTCATGGGGAGGCTGCTGGAGGTGGCTTTGGTGGAGCATGGCACCCGTGACTCACCGCAGTGCTGGATAAACACCCGTGCTGGCAGGGCGCTGGCGCCGGCTGCAGCAGGGCTGGTCCCCAACAGCAATCGCAGGGTCCTTCATCCCTCTGCCCCACTCCAGCTCCAGAGGGTGCAACTCCTTCGGTTGCCATAGCACAGGACTCTGCAATAACATCAATAAAGGAGAATGACCCGAGATGAGGCCACCTGTTTTATAGTCACCTTGAGGCACTGCAGCAAACGTGTTGTGCTCAACTGAGAGACGTTTCACTTCCATGGCACAGGGACCAGGAGCGATCAAGGAGCAGCACAGCTCATGTCTGCTCCAAAAAAAGTAAAAAGACTGGGGGGGAAAAGGAAAAGAAAGGAAAAAAAAGAGTCCTCTTTTCTAAAATGCACCCTTAAAATAGAGAAAATGGTCAACAGGCAAAAAATGGTCAAGTGAGAAGGAAGTGGCATAGCTGCCATTTAATCTGTAGGATAGCTCAAAGTTTCTCATCAGCTTTAGTGAAAGGGAAGGAGGGAAGGAAACCCAGGAGAAGAGGGGACAAGAGTTCCCTTCTAAAAGGATACCAGTAAATGAATCATTAGACATTATCACTGTCTCCTTAATTACGGAATGCTCGACACAGTCACGAGGGGAAGGGAGAGAGGTTTACTGAAAAATACATATTCCTCACTTAGGGACAGGAGGAACAGGCCAAAGAGCTGCAGATGACAACAGAGGGGAAAGTCATAGGGTTTATCAGCATCCACATTGTCCCCATCAGGGAGAAAGGAACAGCAAGTACAACAGGTCTGGCCAAAGATGACACTGGTGATTTCCAGCAGCATGGGGACTCTTAACTGGCCAGATAGTGGATGTCTGGTTAAATAACCTTTTAAACACAACCATCATGTAGTTCTGAAACAAGTCTCTTTTGTTAGGCACATTTTTAATGTAACAGAGACTGAACTTGGGTTACCTAGAGTGGTTTTAAAACCACTGCAGGAAACAGTGATCACAGATCCAACCTCC
The DNA here is from genome assembly GCA_013398115.1 of Falcunculus frontatus. NCBI lineage: Eukaryota > Metazoa > Chordata > Aves > Passeriformes > Falcunculus > Falcunculus frontatus. The sequence continues at coordinate 1,917,102 of VZRV01001115.1, read as the reverse complement.
TAGAGCTTCCACTTAACTTTGCTGTCAAATTTAACTCTGCTGAACAGGTTTCTAAATTGTTCCTGTGGGTCTCCCTGAGGCCATCGGGCAGGCAGCACCCTGCCAGTCAGAGCCGCTATCCCATGGCAGCCTCCAACTGCATGGAGCTGAGGGAGGACCAGCCTGAGGCCAAGAGCCAGTGCCTGTGAGCAGCAACGATGCCCCCAATGCCAAAAGCCACCACAGCCTGCTGAGAACAAGGTTCCCCCATCCCAGCTTGGCAGTGGGAGCACACTGGGACTCCATCTCCCAAGTGTTTCCACACCCCATGCTGTCCCTGGAGCACGGGCTGGCCCCAGAGCCGCTGTGGATCCTCAGTGGGGGAAATCGCAACTCCTTTCCTGCAAAGGCTTAATCAAGCAGAACTATGATAATAAGAGCTTGCCAGTTTGGCACACAACATTGTAACAGATCCAGTTACCAGCAATTAGACACTCCACCCCGATTAATTTGTGCTAGAAATCCTATGACAGTTTTAAACAGAGAGCGTGATTATGTGTTCAAACTATTTACCAAAGGTTGGGGTGATTTCTCTGTCATTTAAAATGTTGTATATTAAGGCTGGACATTTTATTCAGAGATATTTGCTGTACTTTAAATGAGACTTATTCAGAGAAGTACTTTCATTAAACAAGAGTTTAAACTCAGTCATACAATGGACCTCTGTGATTAGTCATGGACCCCACTGCCAATTCATGCTGAATTTTCAAGCTACACATTCTTGCAAATCTCTGCTTTATGGTCTTTTCTAACACTGTTGGTTGCTTCTACAATTACGAAACGTCTCCTGCTGCATTTCCATATGCCCTTCTCCCATGTGTTGCTTATGCCGCATTTCACATTATTTCAGATACTGTCTTTGTGCAGGGCTGGGGACACCACAACCTCTGGGTCCCCATGGCCACAGGGCTGTGCCCAGTGGCCTTACTCCTCTGCTTGTTGCACAGATGAGGAATAGACTGAGATTTCAGGGATATTCCTCACAATTGTTTAAAGAGCTCCCCTTGCTAACACTCCACTCACAGCCTCTGTGCCGTATCTTCAACTGGCAAATAATCTGTAAATTGTCTTGCAGGGTCTGGTTTGGTGGTTATATTGTTTAGTAGATCCAGGTGGTCAGTGAAACTTGGTTACATTCCTACTGCAAGGTACACACAGAGAGGGCAGGGGTTAAGATTTGGCTTGTGCGATTCATATTCTCCCTACTGGCATCTCCTTTGCTGCCTTACTCCATATGAGGTCCTTCAGAGCATGAACTCTGATCTGGGACCATCTCCACTGGGCTATGAACCAGTCTCATATTTTATGGGTGCCTCTAAAAGCACCATCGGGAGCTGCCAGGTGATCCAGCCCATGCTCCATCCAGTTGAGTTTCAAGTCTCTGGCAACAGATTGCATCAAATCCATCACAACAACTCGGGCAGTATTTTGCAGCAATGTAGAAATATTTGCTAGATTTCTAGGCTTCCTGGTTAGCTGCTGTTTTGCACTCTCCATACGAGTATTTGTACTACTTGGGATGACCACAGCAGCTCTACTCTAAGTGTCAGGGTGCTGGTTTCATTCCTAAAGCCATGCTGCAAGAAAAAACAAGCATCAGAAGTATCACATTTGTCAGGAGACTTGCTGCTTAACAGTATATGCATAAAGAGGCATCACATCCCGCAGGACACAAGTTAGTCACTGGGAACACTTACTGTAACTTACTATTCTATTTGGCACTTAATTCCTTTAAGAAGAGGGTAAGCAAATATTTGCCAGGAAGGGTTGAGCTGTTGAGCTCACTAGGGTCGTTCCTCAGTGTCCCACAGATTGATTATGGAGCTGCCAGCACCTGTTCACATTCACCTGTGCTCAGGTTAACAGAGCTAGACCAGTTCTCAGCCTGGCTAACCTCTCCTCCTCTTTCTTCATCCAAACTGCAAATGTCCACTGTTCCCACAAGCCTTTGCAACGTTCAGTGGTTTTTTTTTTCCTCTGGTGTCCCTTAAACCACAAACTTCTTTCTTTCTTGCATTCAATAGGTTCCCTGCTGCTTTTGAGTTTTCTCTCACATTTCTTGCCAAGCTCCTGTCCTTACTTGCTTTACTGACTTCACATCACCATCAGCCACCTCAGACAGGCTAGCATTAAAAGTTGCAATATATTCCTTGAACTAGGTGGCAAACAGCTTTCAAGCCATAGCCTACAGAAGACCAGCATTTTCCTTAGGGTTTTCCCATCTTCAGAACCCTTATTTCAGTAGCAAAATCATACTCCTCCCTCTCGTAACTACTTTGTGCTAAGAACAACACCCTACAGCCCTCAGCAAAGTGACCTATGTGTGAAGTTAGCTTTTCTTGGAGCAGGAGGCTGGGCTGAGCAAACTCTGCAGATGCCTTCTCAGCTCAATTATTCAATTGCTTAGGCTATAACCTCCTGGGAGGAAAGACTGTCTTAAGCAGGATTCCGTTCTTTTTAGAAAGAACACATGTGAGCACCAAGTTCTTGCAGCAATAAGCAGCGCTTATTGTATGAATACACTATGCACGTGTTCCAAGTGCTCTCCCTTTCACATAGTGATTAGTTACTTTCAGCAGAAGGAAAATTGAGTATACGTTCCTCAAGAGCCATCTTTGGGCTTTCACGCGCTCTTACAAAAAGGTTGTTGTCCTTACTCTATCAAAGAAACCCAAGATACACTGGAGCCTTAGTCCATACCATGAAAAGCTACATGCAAATTTAAGAAACAGTAATACAATTATTTTGCTCTGGTGCACAGGGAAGCAGCACCAAACTGACAGCACAAATGTATTTGCTTGTGGTACCAAGACTATGGGTGGGGTTAGAAATCACTTCACCAAATGGCTTTTGAAGCTGTCGTCGACAGTCTTTCATTAGGGCTTTTTAGACACCGCAAAGCTAAATTAGTCACACCTTTATTTGAACAGACTTTCCTCACCCACCTCTGCAAAATCACCCCATGTGCTCAGATTCTCAGCTCCATCACAAGCTGTTCAGTAGAGGTGGTGAGCGACGTTCACATAGAAAAGCCGCAAAGATGCATTTCTCCATAACGGCCTCCCCCAGCGACTCGCTTGCAGTGACAAGGCAAAGCTGCAAAATACAGACATGCAAGCCTCAAAAGCCTGACTTCATTTTGTTCCTCTATTCCCACACCTTACTGGAAGCTGGCAGCAAAAAGTCTCAGTTTGCAGATTTTGCAGACAGACATTTGGGAAGGACTCACATTGGCAGAAAGAAGAAAGCGATGGAGCAAAACAGCCACTGGAATCAAGAAACGGAGAGAAAGCAGGATGAAGCAAATGGAAGAGTACAGAAAGCCTGCCACGTGAAAATAAGATAAAGAGAGGGATGAGTTATTAGCGGATGACAGAAAATTTAAGAGGAAGATGGAAGATTATAATAGAGGAAACAGAAGAGAGAGGAAGCAGTCATGGGACATATAGGGGCAAATACAGCTGTAAAAGGGTGGGGAAAAAATCAAAACCACATTTACACCCATTTTTCTTCCTAACAACAGGGATTAAAGATTTGCATAGGGAATACGTCTGAATCAGTTTAAAATGCTGCGTGAGAAACACCAGAAACCAAAACATGAAGTTAGCAACGTGTCCTGTTTTCAGCCCCAGAACTCAAGTGACTCCAGCAGCTCTCAGGCAATTGCTTTCTGCAGTGATTCAGTGGAGTCAGGCACAGGGGAGTTCTGGTTTCTCCTGGAGACTGTGGTTTAAACCTGGAGTTGCCAGAAACAGCAGACAGAAAGGGACCTGTATGCGTTCTGAACACTCGTCTCCATTTGTGCCTCTTTTTGTTGTCACTTTCTTCCTTATGCACTTTCCCCTACAAAGCACACCAGTTACTGGGCTTTGGTAATTCCTAACACCAATTGAGCACATACCCACCTTGGATATATATTTCATTTCTTCCCAGAACTTGTGCTAGCCCACCTAAAAGCTATAAAATCATACTCTTTTGAAGAAACTACCGAAAGTGCAGATAGAGAGTCAATCAATCTGTTCCCCCAAACCTACAGAAAAGGACCACGAGGAGCAAGCACCAGGGAAATGAAGGTGATAGTAGGTTTGCATCCCTCAGCCCTGCTTTACTGCTCTCTCTTGCAGGTCACCATTTTACTTCTAATGACAATGAAATGGAAGAGTAAAGGGAAATAAAACTAATTGTAAACAAATATTTAGAAGCAGAATCAAATATTTTCTATCCAGCTCCTCTTGGATGCCCAAATGAACATTGTCCGGGTTCAGTTGCTAGGGTTTGTTTTCAGAGCAAAGAGGAAACAATCACTGGGATGTGCTCTGGAGCTAAACAGAGTTCTTGCTTTTATGCTTACAGATCTTGCTGCTGGATCACTGCAGCCACTGAAAATATCTGCTGCCCCTGTGCAGCAGAGAGTTATTTGAAGGTAACAGCTCTGTTTATGAGTCAAAGTCCTATTGTTTAAAAAAGACAAAAACCAAAGTAGGTAGAGTTCATATCTTTGCTCCACTTGACCCACGAGGAAGCATCAAAGTTTCTTGCTTTTTTCCCCCTCCTCTTCCCAGCAAATAAGGATAGAATAGGACAAACAAGGAGCTATTGTTCAGACCTGATCAAAAGCAGAAGAGGCACATCTCTGTTCAAAGGGAGTCTGTCTGCTTCAGATGGTGTGAACGGTCTCAGAAACTCGTGTAACTCTCTCCCCTCCATGCAGACAAGGCCACCCTTGCTGAGCATTTGCTAAGCCACTGCCAACTTCACCCTAAATACCACCACTAAGGTCAACGTGCTCATATCCCCAGTGCTTCAATGCTGAAAGTAAGGACATCAACAGCTGGAGACTGAGGATTTTTGTTTTCTCTTTTTTTTTTAAGCAGAGCGAATTGCCAGCTGAGGCAATCATTGCCTATCCTGCAACCTCAGCCTCCAGGCTGAAAAGGCATGGAAACCAATTACATGGCAAGGAACAACCACTGGCTTGAAACAATTTTCTCTGAGTGCAAGTAGTTGATGCTGGTGGTGCCGATCACACACCTTGCAGCAAGTACCTTCACGTGTCCTTCGCCTCAGTGTCACTTTCTTTCCGAGTTGCACAGATATTTGCTCAGCTGCCAGTTTTAACGGCATACAAGATTTCCAGGATGCATCTTTCAACCAGGAGAACACGACAGAGTTTTTAATATCAGCTTACAAGTAATAAAAAAGTAACGTATTTTTGGCTATTTAGATAGTGACGTGGCTAAAACAAACTCCTTTGTTTCCAGCAGCTGTTAACAATACCTGTAGGGAGCTGTTCCCAAGGCAGTTATCTCTGGCACTGGCCGCAGTAGGATGTAAACAGCATGTATCAAGTTAATGGAAAACATTGTGCAGCCAAATCTGAAAGGAACAGTGTTTAGCTGGGCCTCTCTCACAGGGATTACGTTCTCACACGCAGCAGCAGGCAGGCCTTGCCGGGGGCGGGCAGCCGGGGCTCCGGGCACTGCTGGCGGAGCAGCGCAGCCGAGCCGGAGGCACCGAGCCCGGGAGGATGTGCAGTGACAGCCCCGGGATGGGAGCTCAGGGTCAGCGCCCAAAGAACGCCTCCAGCATGGAGCTGGCTCGGGAAGGGTTAGGCTGGAGCCAGCGTGTGGCTGTCTGCATCTGTCCACACAGACGGACCCTAAGATTGGAAAGATACTGATGGGTTATTTTGAATGACATAGTCCGGGCTTGTACACTGTGGGAGGTGTGATGGGAACCCTTTCTGTCTTTCTTGATAATTTAATGAGCTGTTGTAATGAGGGATGCACTGAGCCCCTCATTTGTATGCAGTTCCCACATGAGATGTGAATATTAAATTCCTCCAAGTATGAATCAGCACCTCTTACTCCCACAGCTTCCCTCTATCTCTCAATCTTCACCAGCTCCACAGCTCCAGATTCCCCTCATGGTACCCTGCGCTCCCCCACTTCACTGCCACCTCTGTAGTGACCAGAGACTGAAGCACCCTGGTCACAGTCAGAAGCATCAGCCATTCAGTACAACAAAGCTGGAGAAAAGGCCTCGGTTCTTTCCTGAAAGCCAGCTGCAACCAGGCGAGTGCTGAGCCCTGCTAGCCTTCGGGAAAATTTTATGACATGGGAAATTTAACCTACAGGGCATCCCTGTCTCTGACACCTGGTAGTTTAAATAATGAATTGGTAATTATAAACCCTTTTGACATAAAAATGAAGTTTAAAAAAACATAAACTTTTGAGACACACCTTTTGATGGTGAAGGGCTTTCCCACGTAGATTCCACCAGCAGCCATCACTCAGCACTGGCAGACAGCAGGTGCTTGCCACTCGAAATGGGGAGAGACACTCACCAAACTAGAAAAGTCAGGGGCTAAACAAGTTTGCAAAAAGCAGCAATTCCAGTCCAGAAATCATTTCCATAGCAGAGAGGAGGAAATGCTCCCTGAGGACAAGGGGGCTGGCTGGATTTTGCTTTTTTTCCTGCTGAATAGATGTTCTTTTGTATGCAGTAAAGAAGGAATAATAATGGGAGAATGGGATAAAATTGAAAAATTCACAACTGCAGTGCAAAAGTCCCCACCTGCTCCTGCAAAACAGGCTGTTCTGTATTTCCACAGTCCTGGGAGTTGTAGACCAGAATTTCTCATTAAAGTGTGCTAAGCTCAAAGGCATGAAGATAGTGACAGATCCAGACTTGTTAGTGCCATGAACATTTGTCTTGGCCACAGCATCCAACATGTACACAAAGTGCTGCGTCTACCATCTAATGCCTTCCATGCTATACCCAAACCCATGCAGAAAGTCCCACCCCAAAAATGCTCAGAAACTGAAGTTCAATTGCATGTCTTAGTATAAAAACAAACCCAGGATTTTAACCACCACCGTTTCTGCTGTAAAGTCCTTCCCACAGTCACCCACCCAGACTCAGTTGCTTGAGAGCTTCAGGACCAAAGCCAAGAGTGTAACAGGAAGGAGAAAGTACAAACCTCAAACCCAATAAATGGGAACTTTATTAAACTACCGAGTTACTCCGAAATGTATAAATGTTCCATTAAATACAGTCAGTTTTCTTTTACATGGATTTATAGAAATTTATTTACATGTTCCAAACACATTTAAATTATTTTTCAAGCTTGCTACCAATAAAATTTGTTGGGTTTTTTTTAAAAAAAGGAAAAAAGTAAATCATCTGCTCTTGCAGATGTGCATACATCCACACAGATACAAATAAGAAAGGAGATGCTTTTATATCTAACCCACAAGGGAGGCAGTATCCAAAAAGCTTATCCAAAAAGCAGAATATTTGCCCTTGCAGAAAAGCGGGCTCTATAAATTCTCCCTGTGGGACAGACTCAAACAAGAGGCCCTATGCAATACTTCATGGTGTTTGGGTATGATGTCTGCATCAAGATTGGCTGGTATGTGGGAGGAGCTAAAGGCCCCTTGCCAGATTCAAACCTCAAAGTTACCTGTCCCCGATACCAGCCCGTGAGAAGCATGTGAGCTCATTCTCACCGAATTACGCTCTCCCAGCACAAAGGGATAGAGCAGACAAACAGATCTATCACTAGTATGTCAATGCCACTTGTCTGAAGAGATTTTCCTTTTTTAAAAAATTTTATTCTTAAATGAGGCTTCATTCGTAAGTGAATAAAAGGCAACTCTTTAAATAAAATGCTTAGGAGAACAGCACTTTCCCCATTTAAGTACATTTCTCTTGGGAAGGTGCACAGCATGCTGAGTGAGTTTTCCCTCATTCTCTGTATCTTAGTCTGACAGGAGTTAAAATTTGTATCTGCAGGGAAAAAGGGGTGTTTTTACTTTGCAAAAAGCTTATCAAATGCTAGTTTAATTCCTTTAGAGTCTTTAAACATTAAAAACCACATTTGAAGCAACCAAAGAACTCTACAAAAACATTGTCATGCGTAAGCTCTGTGTTTCATGCTAAATATTCTTGTTGACAAGGAGAGGGAGTGGAGGAGGAGGAGGAGGAGGCAGGGAAACTAATGGCTCAATCAGAGCCATTGCAACATTCAAGTAGTTTGGTAGTATACAAACCAGTGGAAACATGGAATGGTAAGAAAGTGCTCGGCACTACATTGCAGCCTTCAAGAGCTGAACTGCAAACATCCTGATATGTATCATAAATATATGGCACTTCTGTATGACCAAAAGCTGGCAAGTTTGCTTGTGATCAAAACAAGTCAGGAGTAGTCGTCATGCCAATGGCCCTTCCAACAGGCACAGCCTCCAGCTGTGCTATCCAATGCAGCACCAGTCATATCTACTTGTGCATGCAAGACAATGCTGCCACATTTCTCAGAGAACAAGCCTCCTGCCCAGCAGAAAGCCTTCCCCAGACACACATACACATTCATAAAACATGCTATAAATTCTTCAGGGAGGTTAAAGACAACCACAAAGAGCAAACGTCTTGTTTTACAATTTTTTGGCCAGCAGTTCCCAGTCTGATGTCCAATTGCCAGCAATGGACTTTGCAACAGGCAAAAAGAGCTCCCGAATCCAAGGAATTGAAAGCAATGGAAAGCACAATCACCTAAGTTCATTTCAGTACTGTTCCACAGGATTCATTCTGACATCAAATAAGAAACCAACAAGCACAAAGGCTTGAGTCCTAGGAAGAATAATCTTATGTACACAAAAAAACTGGCCTTGATCCATGTTTTCTGTCACAAAGTGTTTCATCTTGTACTTAAAACTTCTTAAAACTTTTTGGCTTTTGGTGACTTTTTTTATCACAAATGCAAAGATTTGCTGTTCTGCTCACATTCCATCACAGTAGCTTTAAATACATTCAAATTCATAAAAAAGGATTTAGACCAGAACACAACTACTTGCCCTTTTCCAACAGTGTGCCATACTTCAATGAGCACATGATGCCATGCATTGGCAAGGTTACTGTTTCAAGGAATTTCACTACACAGACATCCAGTGCTTGGACAAGTGTTCACATTCCAAGGTTAAAAAACCCCCTCTCCCTTATTTCAATAATGGCTTCAGTATTTTACCAATTGTGGTTCGGTTTGCATCCTTCAGTTTAAGAGATGCCTTTTCCACTGTTCCCTGTTCCTTTGGTGCAGGCTCTACTTTCGTGCTGACAGCTTCTCCCTGCAGGATGCTTCTTCCAACCACTCTGGCACTACTCGCTCTCTTTAAGGTACTCACACTGTTCTCCTTTGGATTTGGATCATCAGAGGTCGCTGCTGGCTTCACTTTAGGCAGCCTCTGGGACACAGACCTTGTGATGGGTGGAGGTCTGGATGAGCTGGACAGATCCACTTTTGCACGCTTTGAAGAAGAGGCCACTGTATTCCTCGCAAAGTTTGGGACAGCAGGTGGTGCTTTGGGAATACTGACTGTGGCAACCTTGGTGTCCTCTGCAGGGGCCTGGGGTTTTACACTGGAGCGACACATCTTTGTTTCATCTGTCTTTGATTTGACGTTACTCCTAATGGGTTTAGAGCTTGGCTTCTTGAGAGCGACTCTGTCCCTCTCAAAGTGAGCACTGCTTGAGGTGACAGTGCCCCTTCGTAACTTTGGCTCTTCCACTGACATGCTGTGCCTGTAGGGACTTCTTGGCAGCGTGTCTGTTGTGCCTCGGACCGAGCCGCGATGGGACAGCCGACTTTCCACTGTACTGCTTTCACGAAGGGCTGGCTTGGGTTCTGGCTTTTTCACGCTGCTCGGTGCCCTGTTTGACCGAGAAATAGGCACCACTTTCCTCATACTTTCGTTCTCAGAGGCATTCAAAGTTCTGACAGGTCTGGAAGGAGCTGTGTGGCTAGGCCGAGTGCCACTGGGTTTTGTGGAGCTTGGAGATCGATCTTTTAGAGAGTTTGTCTTTGGTCCTGATAGATCTTTATTTTTTATGGGTTTTTCTTTAGGAAGGGTGTGCTTGCTGTCGGCATCATCCTCATCATTTGCAGAAGTGTGAAGTGACAGTTCCTTGTCAGAGGTGGAATTCAGGTTTGAGAAGAATGATCTAGCCTTGTGCTGAGCATCACTGCCAGAAGAGCAGGCTCTGCCAGCCTCACTTCTTATTTCGTTGCCTGCCGATTTAAAATCATTTCCCTCTTCAGAGTCCAATGTCAAAGAACAATCAGTCGTGGTATCTGACATGTAGCACACTGGCCCATCTTCCCTACTTCCTGAAACACTTGTATCCATAGGGCTGCTGCTGCTGGGCTCTAAAGCTTCATTCTTGCAACTCACTGCCTCGGCTTGATGGTCGTGGGCCTCTCTGGAACTTCTGCAAGCTGGAGGCAGCTCATCATCGGCAGTGCTCAGGGACTGAAAGCTTAGATCATCTAGAGTCTCCAGGTCTGTCCCACCAGCATCCTCTAAATACATTAAAGGTGCGTCCTCTGCAGGCTTTGTTCCTTGAATATCAAACTTACGTAACCCTTTAACAAGTTCATGCTCCTCAATTGCAAGGGCCAGAGCATTTATATCTGCGGACTCCTCGCAGGACACGTTGGAAGTGTGCAAGTTGTAGTCGGTGCTCCTCTGTGAGTAATGGGCACCAGGAGCGGCTGAGCCACTGAGGTGACTGGGCTGAGCTGGAGGGACCTGCACTGGGCCACCACTTTTCACATCCATTTCAGACTGTTGGTGTAAGTGCAAGGTATTTAAGTTGAGATCTCTTGTTTCTTTGGATTCCGTCCAGGCTACGTTTGGTCTTGCTTGTCGGGTGTTTGCACGGGGAAGGCTGTTAAACTTGTTTGGATCCTCATCTTTTGAGATTTCCAGGAAACTCTGCAACTCCCTGTCTGCAGTCATCCCCAAAGAAAGTCGAGAGCGTCTGGAATTTGTGTTTCTGTACAAAGGGCTTTGAGGCCTCTGCTGCAAGAAGGGAAGAAATTCTCCAAGTCCGTTTTTAGCCAACATCTCTACATCATTTTCACTGCTACTCCGCCCAAAGCTCCCAAGCTCTCCAGCTGCCCAGGATCGACGCTTCTCCTCCAGCTCCTTTCGCCTTTGCAGACTATGAAGTTCCTGGATCTCTCGTTCCCTATTTTCCTGAAGAAGGAAAATCAAATACATGTCTCAGAGGACGGTGTCCTATGCATAAGAACAAGACACACTCCTTTCTCTCTCCCTTTATTTCTTCCCATCAAAGTTAGCTCCTACTGCCATCACCCACTCCCAACCTCCAACACATACACACACATGAAATCACTGTGGCAACCACAGCCTGCAACCATTAACCCTATGGAGAGCAGCTCCCTGCGTAGCTAATGGTGACGACACATCCAGTCGGTCAGCTGGATGTGGTGCAAAAGAAATGCACCAGACCTTGCAAAGACCAACATCATGACCCATCAAACCCAAGCAGATGTCACATCGTAGAATCACAGAACGTGCTGAGTTGGAAGGGACCCACAGGCATCACTGAATTCAACCCCTGGCCCCACACAGGACCACCCCAAGAGTCACACCGTGTGCCTGAGAGCATTGTCCAAATGCTTCCTGAACTCTTGTCAGGCTTGGTGCTGTGACCACTTCCCTGGGGAGCCTGTTCCAGTGTCCAACCACTCTTTGGTCGAGCCAAAGAGCTCCTGGTGTAAGATGGAAAGTGTCAAGTCCTCACTAAGTTTAAAAATGGCAGTCTTATCAGGTGAGTAAACCCTTACCTAATCATTACACTCATATTTTAAGACAAACTTGTCTGACCAGCACACAGCCAAAGTGGTTCTTCCAACCTACCTTACTACAGTTATAATTGTTCCTCAGCAAGTGCAATTTCTACACAGTCCTACTTTCCTCTAACATCACAGACTGAAAATTTTGTGAAAAGGCATTGTTTAATTGCATATGAAAGCAAACAGTTAACACAATGCCTCGAGATCAATTGACACCACTCAAGAACCATTAATCAATGTCTCACTGCAATTTTGGATCTCATAATCACTGTTGGTTTCAAAAACTGGCAACTGTTGTACAGAGATTGCCCAGGGTAGGATGGAGATTTTGGCAGCTAAACTGAGGGATTTTGGTTCAGGAAGCCATAGAAGAGGTAATTTGAATTTGAAAGACGACACAGTAAACACCTTTTTACTAAAACAATTACCAGTGATTTACTGTGAATATCGGCATTTTAACTGTTACCTCTAGGCTTCAGATTTAATCTAACTGTACTTTTGGTTGAACTTTCTGCATTACTTTCTGAAATGAAGAACCTGGCTTGCTGCAGCCAGTACAGCTGTAGCAAAAGAAAGAAGGGGGAGGCTAGTCTTGACAGAGGATTCAAAAATTACATGATTTTCCAGCATGTTGTTAAATCTGTTCTGATCAATGACACACTGTTTAAAAAAAACCACACCTATATTTGTCTAAAGCTCTGTGTAGTTTGATCTTCCCGTTGTTGTGACAACAGAAGAGCTGCACAACTAGAAAAAGTCACCTGAAAGCCTTCAGTAAACAAAAGCCTAATGCTTTGTGATGAATGGATTAATCTACACCTCTTAAAGTGGATTTGAGACTACACTGGGCTCTGAAAGATAACATGCATTAGAGACCTAAGAAACCTGAACATCTAAGAAGGAAAAAGAAAAACTTGCATTTCAGGAAAAATGTTTGGCAGGGAGCTTTCTTTCACAGGTATGGGATTACAGAATGAATTCCTGCCAAATGCTAAAGCTCAACTTTAAATATCCCATTGTGAAGAGAAATGGTTAAAAATAGTTGCAGATATTATTACCATATTCCATATTAGAAAAAGAACATTTTAACCTCACCCAGAACATGTTTTAGGAGATTTTATTCAAATGAAAAATCTACTTTAGGCACATAGTTAGACATGTCAAAAAATTGCAAAAAACGTTTAAACATTTGCAATATGTGCACATGGCTACTGTGGTACAAACCATCTTTTTAGACTGTTGGATGTACTGTCTACACACGACATTCTTTTGTCAGAACTGCCCTTTTTATTCTAAATTGTTCTGCTAATTTTGTAGGAACAACGGTCAATCCACAGTTAGCAAGCAAATCTTCTCAAAATTTGCAAGCAAGAGTCTAATTCGTAATTTTTTAGAGTGCAGCTGCTACTACAGAGAGAGGACCTCAAAAGTCATAGCTATCCAACAATCATTTATAACGTGACTATGAACGAAATCCTCAATCCCAAATACTTGAACACATACGGATGAAGTCACCTCTTGCTTAACTGACTGCAATAGCTATCGCCATTTGGTTTTATACATTTGTGCAATGTTCACCCACGTGTAAGTACGTGCTGTCTTGGGTGGTAAAGGTTAGGTAAGCTAAATGGTACAACATGCACATCAGCTGAACATCCTATCAGCTCGCTACAAATCAAGACTGTTCTCTTCTTCCTGAACTAAAGCTTTTATTCAAAGTGCTGCCGAATGCAGATTGCATAATGGCACGGATCCAACTAATTCATGCTATTTGTAAAGACCTAAGAAATATCTGTAACAATAGACAGACTTTGCTGAAACAACATTGTGACCAATGCCAAAACTGACTCCTCCATCTTAGTACACTTCCTGAATTACTTAGGACCAATTCAGGGTACTTGGTGAATGAATGCTCACTGGGGATAAGGTATCTTGCTGCCATAGGCCTGTTTCACTTCTTAAGTTTTCACCCGCAAAAATAGTTTGGAAGGACAGAGTAGGATACACAGCCCTTACTTTACTTGGTAAAGTGCCTCTAGTCATGTAAAGGAAGGCAGCAAAGAGCCTGAGCTAGTGTGGATTTGGGCCGGTAAGTACACCCAAGGAATGGCATGCCACACCTCAAGGCCTTTCCAATGATCCAACACTAACAGTCCAAGGTCTGAACAGCAAGCAATAGTCAGGAAGTCTGTGCAATCTGTCTCACAGCTCAGCTTAGCAGTCAGCAGCCTCCTCACCAAAAGAGGAGGAAGGGGCCCACTTACAAGCAGGCCAACAAACAACCCTGATGTATCATCCCAGCGGTCTCGCCCACCTGAAACAGAAGATGCAGAGCACCAGGGCTGCTCACAATGGCCATATCCCACCTGGCTTCTGGCAAGGAATGCTTACAGGAGTGCAGTTTTCTGTAGCCATTTGAGCAAAGAGATCAAATACTACAAGATATAAAATGCCCCTTAAGCAGAAAAACCAACTTAATTCACATGAGCCAATATCAATTGCAAAAGTGTGAGAATCTCATTCAGCACTCTTACCTTAACAGCCGTGTTGAATCTTATGCAGAAGTCCCTAAATATCTGGAAACATTCATCCAACTTCATAGTTTCTTTGTCTTCACAGAAAAAGTCAATGAGAGCATTTCCCTCCTTTTGCAAATCTCGTTTCTGGTGTTCAAGCTCCTTTAGATGCCTTACAGCAAACTGTAGCAAAAACCATACAGACATGAACTAGACAGAAAAATTAAAGTCACAACAGGTCATGTATATATTAGAAACTTATGAAATTCATGTTCCAACCTAGAAATTGTTACAGAGCCCAGGAAATTAACATTTTGAAGGAGAACTCCTACTAACAAAAGAAAACATGCCATTTCAGCAAACTGAGTAAAGAAGGTCAGAAAAAATGGATCAGTCAAAATGTACATTCTAGAGGCTAGGACAGAAACCAGAAGAAAGTTCAAAAGCCCTTGAACAAACTTACAGCTTTAATTTTTAGATGAGTAAAACCAAAGACTTTGCTAGACCATTGACAGACCGCCTGGGAGGCTCCTTAGAAGCTCCTCATTCCTTATTTTCCCATTTCCTCTTCAACCTTCAACTAAGCATAAAAGATTAATTCCTCCTCCTCACTTTTCCAAGAACACATGTGACCTGATTCATGTATAGACATCACAAAATCAATTCCTTCCTAAGGTGACCCTAGACCACAATAAAAAAGGTTTTCACAATTGAAAGGTAAGGAGCTGCTGGAAAGATGTGTATTTTAAGACATCCAGAAAATATTCCCATAAAGTAGCATTTTGAATCATAAGTGTAGAGCAATACAGACAGGATGGGAGTTTAGTGGAAGAAGATTCAGGAGGAAGATAATAAGGCTGTGATTAGAATTTGAGCAGCAGAACTGCTTAAAACACTTTGATCAGGTGCCCGTCTCCTCAATCTGCATCACCAGCTATCCACTTCTATTCTTGCACAATCCCACATCTGACACCACCTGTAGCTCAACGTAACCTGATGAGAAAAGTTAATTTTTCAGACAATCTGTTCTCTAACTCATGGTCGCCTAAATATTTTTCATAATGTAGCACTGAGGTGGGAAAATGCAGCTGGAGGCACTTCTGACCACTTAATCCAACCCTGCTTTCAGGAATTACTTGGAAAATTATACCACTAGGATAGAAACAAATATGACTTGCTAGTCTGAAGAAAAAAAAAAAAAGAGGAAAAAGAAAAAAGCCCACAATAAAACCTGAACTGAAGATAAACTGGACAATTTATAAAAGCATACATCAAAAATTAGTTCCTCCACATATTTCAGGAATTTATTCACAAGGGTGAAATACTCAAAGCTGACTTCTATATCAGCTTGGTTATCACCTGTAATTTAGAAACAAAAACCGGAAGTGTTTATGTAAGGTATGCATTTGTAAAATTATTTTTTTCCCAACATTTCTTTTGGAATGTGGCCTAAACAAGGTTGTAGTGTTACATAAAAGCAGCTATTAAATTTTTAAAAATCCCAAACATGTTAAAACATAACATTAAAGAACTGGGTGCAATGGATAAAAGCCAACAATTCAGAGTGAATGAGGACAGGTATTTCAATCTTAACCTGCCCCTTTCTTCATCAGCTTTTCATCTCCTGAAAAACTACAGGGACTATTAACTACATTTGCAAGTTGAAAAGCAGGGCGGGTTAAGTTCCAGATCAACACCTGCCTTCTTACTTTTAATCATTACCTATAGTGTGAAACAGAAAAAAATCATTTAACTGAAGTATAATATGTATCTCTCCAGGCATCACCACGTACTCAGAAAATCCCAAAACTCTGCTTCCAAGGTTAAGTGCTATATACATCCAGACCTGTAAAGTCTCTGCATTAAAAAAAAAGTCACTTCATTAAAAAAAAAAAAAAGGAGAACCCACACGGAAATTATGGTGAGGCTCTGAATAAGAGACTCTGTGCTAAGGGTAAATTAGTAGAGAAAACAGTCCCTTAACCTTCCAGCTTCTAACAGTATCTCTTCAGTCATCCAGCAATCAAGATTCATATGCACAGCACAGCCTCAGCTAAAACTGATGTGCTCCAGAATAATATAACATGCAGACACTATTCTTTGGGCAGCTGCAAAGTACAAAACCAGAGACCACTCCAAATTGTCTTATATTTTAACTACTGATCTTCATCAGTAATTTCACATGCACTAAACACGCTTGCCTAACAAGCCTTGGGCAATGTACACTCAGTATCCCTCCCTGTAAAAACACAGTCCTTCCAACACTCTTACTCGACAAACAGCATGAGGCTGGAACACCTTTGTACAACTGACAGGGCAGGCATATTAAAACAACGCTTCTGTTTATTAACAAGTCCACAGAAATTACATTCGGCTGAGGAATGCTGCTGTATTCAGGCAACAGTAACACATTAACACGGATATCCTACAAACCTGGAGAAAGCTTTCCATCTGGTGAAAGAGTTTTGGGTCTCGTCGGATGCTGTCTTTAACAGATCTTGTCTTGACAGACAGCGAGTGAAGCTCTGCTTCTACATTATCAACGGATAACCTAAAAATAGCATATACAGAGAATGTTTATCAAAGGAGAAGGAGTGGCCCACAGGTTAGCCACAATATGCTGCAAAAGTGGATGCTTTACATGAGGTGCAAACGGGCTATCAAACAAGACCTGCCTGTTCAGGAAATCTTTCCAGAGCAGACACTGAAAGTTAGGAGAGAGATAAGCACATTTCTTCTTATTTGCAACCTGAAAAGATTCTCATGGGGTGTGGTTTCATGATTAACTCCAGCCAGTCCTATCCACCTAACCTTAGAAAGGTTAATGCCGCCCTGCCTCTGACCAGGTGTTCCTTTTCTCTCCTGGTGCCCGTCCTAGCACTCATTTTCAAGATGGCCAGCCATATCTGTGAACTGAAAATTAACCTAGGAAAAGGAAAAAGCCAATTTGCTTCCAGATGGATCCTTTGCTTGGTTTAACTGATTACATGACTGTTTGTCATGTTAGCAGGAGCTACCACAAAAAGGGGGCCACAAGAGACTGTCAGCCAGGACTACCGATTTTGGCAGCAGCATTTGGCATCACAAAATTGCATGTGACACTCTTCTAAGCAGTCACAGCAATGCAACCTACACAGTCTCAACCCAGCAGTTATAATATTTCATCCTTCTACTACATACCAGCAGCAGAGCTGCTGCTGTGAAAAGGGAACTCGGAAACCGAAGATCACAGGAAAGACCTCTGATCTGGTGTAATCTAAACGTTCTCCTGGGAGACCCACGTTCCATACAACAGGAGTTCCCACCTAAATCTCCCAGTCACTTCGAGGGTAAATGCTTCTAAACCCATGGCATTTCCTTCACAAGAGAACTAAGCTTTGCCTAGGAATTGAAGCGCTGCAGTTTGCCAAATCATAAGAACTAACAACTGTACACGTGCTCCTCCTAAGGTTGTTTCACCAGCAGCATGACTTTCAAACAGTAAAGCTGAAGAATTTGTGGCAGACTGATTGAAATGCGCACGGCAGCAGATGGTGACGCGTGCGCAAGTTTGTCAGTACACACGTGAATATAATGTGTGCTGGTTTTTCTCTGCTTACCTCACCTGCAAAGTTTAGTTCCCTGTTTTGGGAAAACATGGTGGTTTTGCAACTAAGGAAAGCAGTAGAAAATACAGGCTATATTTTTCTGAATGTGAAGGAGGAAGAGGGTGGCCTACAAGTAAAGAAGGCATGACAACAAAAAATAAAGAACATAATGGTAGTTGTTTTAACATGCTCGAATTGTGAAGATTTATGAGCAACCTGTATATGACAGTTCTCTCTAAAGACCTTCTTCATGCCCAGTGGTGGGGTACATATTTAATTTTGTTTCGTTTTTATGTACAGAGTGCACTCCCTGAATAGACTTCAGCATGAGCTACAACAGAAGACTTTCAGTGTTAACAAATATGATCAAAGAACAAAGTGGTTAGAAAATAAATATCACCAAATTTGGGATTCTGCCTGTTCCTCTCCTGTTTGCCAGGGGGCTTGGATGCTGAGGAAAGCTACATTCCCCAGCAGGCCACATGGCAAACTGCCAAAAAGGTGTGTGGGGTGGATGGCAGAGAGCCACACAGGTGGTCCCTCAAAAATTTTCTTATTAACTCCAAGGCCACTCCTTTCCTCAGAAGATTTCGGTCTTTTGCAGACATTACTTAACCCTCCATCAGATCTAAGAAACTGGATCCAGTTTGCAGCTGGGCAAAGAATGCAAATAGATTGCCCTAAGCTGAAGAGCAAGGAAGTAGCAAAACTGGGAACAGAACTTCAGCATCGCTAGCTTCCAGGTTTCAGACTTAGATCACGCTGTCTCACAAAAGTAAGTACAGTTACTGAGGTATGACTCAGGTTCAGTTTAAAATTATGCAGCTTAAGACTTTAAGCTAAAAAAATGCAGAGCCACAAACTCTTCAGATTTTCCAACCAAGACAGCAAACAAAACCTCAAAAAGCATTTAAGCAAAGCCAGAGCCAGCACCTGTCCCTGCTACCAGATTTGGAAAAGTATTGTAGCCTGCTCAGAGACTGGTGAAAATTGGTTTAAGGACAAAACAGTAACATGCTTTTAGTTCAATCCCTTAAAAGTAATGAACAGGCACATGTATTTGACAGAGACAGAAACACCAAAAACCTATGGAGATCATGCACTAAAAAAACCTCATACCTGAAGGCACATTGCAGGCATACTTCTGTTAGTAAATGGAAATGAAGACCTCAAAGCTACAGTAAACATTTGTCAAGATCTGTTTTTGAGCCAAGACTTTCCTGAATAAGACTCATTGCTTCACAAATGAGAAAATTCCAAGTCATAGTCTAACCATAAGTTTTCAGTTTTCTTTTAACTCACCTGGCGGCATCGTGAACACTCCTAATTTTTTCTGAGAAGTTGAGAAGAGCAGCATCTTTCTTTTGGGCTTCCTGAAACAAACAGAAAAAAACCAAAACACACGCAATCCATTAACATTCCAGCACCATGCCAAAGTCCCTAAGTCTGGCAGTTCTAAAGCTTCTGGGAGGGCACTTAAAGGTTTCTCTCCTGCACTGTTTTTCTTCCCATTCAATCCTAACACAACTGAGTGGAGGTTACCCCTTAAAGAAAGGCAGGGATCAGAACTGGAGACTTTAAACAACAGCTTCCATTTTGCAGTAATACCTGCAAATAATAGCTGCTTCTGCCAGTGAACACCAGCCAGATGTATTAATAAGGAATGTTAAGGAAAGAACGATTTACTGATGCCATTGTTTGAGCAGATATGATGCTTCCTGCACAAACATCAATTAATACCCTATTGTTTGCTGGCTGGAAATCTGTTAAGCCAGTTTGTACACAGATAACCAAAGTCATATAGATGCATTTAAATTCTCTCCCTTCTAAAATTAAGACATTTGAAAGGAAGGAAACATAGCTTGAAAAAAGACTGCAGCAGCTTTAAAAAACACAAATCAGTCATCAAGGGAGAAAAAAAAAACTATCAAAAAGGCTACTCAAAAGATTGAATGGGAAGATTGAGAGAATATTAATCAAAATAAGACACTTCTGCAGTGTAAGAATTTGGGACAATAAGAAAAAATCTACAATGAAGAAGTTTGATGAAGGCAAGTTTCTACATGATATAAAAACTAAAGCTTTCCGTGGGGTTCCAGATAGGATGACCAGGTAGAGGTAATTTTTGGTGACTTTTGTGGCAGGAGAAGGAAGGTGAAGATTAGATCAAAGCTGTGAGAAAGTTGCTTTTTTCTGAGGCACATGGGCCCTTTTATTTGCTGTCAATTAATGGACCTATATTTGTAGAAGCTGCTTATACCAGCAAAATAGTTTTTCTATACCAGAGCAACAAAATGCAGCAGACTCATCCCAGGTTTGTTTGCTTTCGTGTCCGCCAGCTTGAGCAGTGACGACAGCTTAAATCCAACAGCATTGCCAGCATAACCTCCCTAAAAAAGAAACAATTTGCAAAAGAGCAAATGAGAAGCTGAGGCATGACATCAGAGCACTGCAATACTAACAAGGAAGTATGGTCCATCAGCCATCTCCCTCTGGGATGTCACTTACCGCATTCATAATATTCCCAGCCTGAAGGACCAAGTGCAATATGGAATGCAATTCCTCACAGGTCATTAACTCTGTAAGGAACAAGAAAATTGCTGTCTAACAATTGTTTGTTTAGAAATATAGTCAGTTACCAAGCTCCTCTTCATCTTGAGCTTTTTTAAAAAATTTGACAGGAAACTACAATAAACTGAAGAGGTCGTGGGAAAAATAATGGTACTCTATAATTCCAATTCACAAGCACAACTAACAGACCTCAAGTGTATGCTCAGACTTTAACTCAGCAAGCGTAGTATTTCCAAGGCAACCTCCAGCAGCTAAGGAAACATTTGGGGCCTAATCCTGCAATGTGTGAAGTGTCTCAAGCAAGTGGTTAAGTATCCTCACCACCTACTCATTATTCCTGTGTGAGGCAAGTGTTCTGCACCCTGCAGGATACATTTGCCATCTGCCAGGATTGGGCTTTTGAACAATTATTCTTTTTTTAGGAGACTTGGCCATAAGGCTTGAAAAGATAACAGACAATGTTTTAAATTTTCCTTGCTTATCCCACTCCCACTATGAATCATCATTTTATTTCTGTATGATCACCAACTCAGAGCAGCATTTATTTTACTTGTCATATCAAAGATGATTTAGCACAAAGTTATATTCAGTGTGACAAAGAGTCAAATGGAATAAAACTGCCTTTTAAAGTTTTCCCATCACACAAGCCTGGTTTGTACATATGTTCATTTATTTGCAAAATACACAGTAGTGTTCTGTCTGAATTCGTACACCTTTTCACCCAGCCACATACGAGCAAAAAACAATATATGTGCACCAGAGGGATTGCCTTAGAAATAATGTGGAAATTCAAAACTATAAAGAGTTAATAAATGTGGTACAGCAAACCAAGTAACTCCGAATTTGCTAGTTTTGCTCCAAATTTCTTGCCATACGGCAAGAAAATCACCATGAGCTGGTTTTAATGTAAGGTACTGTATTTTACATTAATGAACAAAAAGGTGGAATCCTTTTGATTGCAGTATAAATACTTTTAAAAACTATTTTGCTTCCAAGTCCACATTCTATAATTTACCCCACATTCAGCTGCTCAGCATAATACAGTAATCAATCATTTTGGAAGCACATAGCCCTTGTACATTTGTATGTACATTTGCATACTGGCAGCCTAAAAACATAGAAAGAATTAAATAACCTTTGATCTAACAAGCTATAGGTAAGGAAGCAAGGAGGAAGAAAGAGGCGAGAATAAATCAGAGAACAGCAAATTTCACAAGGCCAAGAGGAGAAGGCAACTTCTAAAGACTTCACACAGAAAGAGCCTGCTCCGCGTCACCGTGACATACATCCATTTGCAGGCTGGATGAGAATCCACCAGGCTGTTTAGACCATCCTAACCCTTAGTGATTACCAGCATTAGAACTGAAGTAAATATTCTCTCAGTTTAATTACAGGAAAGAAACCTAGGAGACAGCAATAGAAAAGGAGACATAATTCCTAAACAACTTCAGGCTATCAACAAACCCTGAAGTGAAAAGACCAAATGGAGAAGGGCACATGACAAAGTGGACTGAACACAGGGAAGGCCCAGTCAGTGATTTGCGTGGCTGGCTTGATGCAGGAGTTGGAGACCAAAATGCCTCCTCTCTGGAGGGAATTAATTCACCAGTTTACATATGTCCTGGGTGAAGGACATTAAGGCGTGGCTGCTTTTATACATAACATATTCCCTCACATATGTCTGTTGCTCAAAACACAAAGAACAATGATTTGAAAGAGATCCTAATAAAAGGCCTAACTCAGACGCAATCCTAAGGTACTGCACACTTTTCTGAGTCAAGGACAAGTTCAATCCCCACCGGTCAGAAAAGGCTTTTTTGCCCTTTGCTTTCACTTGAAAGGACTAATCTAATCACCAGTGCTCATAGTTGAATATTTTACTTACTACACCTTTTTATACCACTAGAAGCAGTCTAAGCAGTGATCTAGTAGCCTGTCAAAAAATTTCCAACATGAAATAGGAATTTCATATTGAGGAACAGGACAAAGAGGTACTCAAGACACTGTAAAGGATCAGCATTAATGTTTAACTGTAACCAGGAAATCAACTATTTTCCTGCAGAGTAGAAGACACTACATTACCTAACAAGTAACCAGCTGCAGTAGTTCAAAACTTGTGAAATGTAAAGAACAAAACAGCTACGTAGAGAAACACAGAGAACAAAACCAGAAAACCGAGGAATAGCAACAGTATTCTCTACAATAAAGATTTTAACCTATCAATACTGACACCTCAAAAGGCAATGGCATAAAGAGAAATTTAGAAAATAGTCTTTCTTTTCTATGGCTCTCTGAAAGAATGAGCAGAGAGGTGTAACAACCACATTCCATCAGAGGGAGAGCAGTGCAGGAATGAGCAAACTACTCAAAAGATGACATCCTAATTTGGTCATGGACACCTTTGCTTCTGTCAGTTTAGGATACATTACTTACAGGATTTGAACACAAATTTCTTGCTAGTGTATGCAAAGTCTCCAGATTTTTGATTTTGGAAGCAAAGATCCACCAGGCACACCCTGATGGCATTTGTCAGAGGGGAGTTAGCTTCCTTTTAATAGCTAAGGTACCTGAAATTCAAGCTCTGGTCTTCGTAATGCAGACTAATTAACATGCTAACAAAAACAAGAGTATTAGGCATGTCCCAACATATTTAATTACCTTTTGTTGCCCGTCTTATAATTTTCATGTCATCCTGTAGAGAAGCACAGGAGGGTGAGAACTCCCTCTCCAACACCATGGCTTCAATCCTAAGAGCATAGCTGGAGTACACAAACAGGTTTAGAACTGACAGCCAAAAAAGAACACTTATCATAAACAGAATTAACCTACTATCTCCTTACTTTGGCACCTGGATTAGTAAATACATGAAGGAATCAGCTTGAGACAGTTTTGATACATCTCCATCAAAGGCTTTTAATTTCTTTACCTAGAAAAGAGAAAAAAACACTAGCAAAGGATTTTATCAAAGATCAAGATTAACTTGACTTTGGAAGGCAACACCTTGAAAAGCAGTAAATTCAACAGAAGGCATTGGAAAGTCCACCCAGTGATTGAATGGCTTCACTGTCCCAAGCACCTGTGCACACACTCCAACCACAAAAAAAATTTAAAAAACAATGTCACTCTTCTCCCAAAAAACTAGCTACACAGTCCAACAGAAAAAACCATGATGCCATCACTTGGATTGGTGATTTTGATTTCTGATCAGTGATTGCTTTCATCACTATGTTTAGGATACTGATGATGATCTGAAAAATGACCCTCAACTCTTCAACAACTGTGATGCACATAATTTAACTGTGTCCAGAATATCCAGCAGAGGACTGCCTCGATCTTATTGGCACAATGCAACTAAACTTTAAGTTATGGGTTTTTTTCAAGATACTTGCTTCAACCATTTCCCTTAAAATGCTCTTAAAGGGTAAACTTCACGATCTTGAGTTTGTATTTTTTTCATTCATATGAAATATTTTAAAGATAAATGAAGTCTTGCATTTTAAGTAATTTGTTGTCAGTAATCTCAGTACTCTGAGGATACCATTTACATGCAAAGGAAATACCACTGCATTAATTCTGTCGATCTTCCTTCCCAGCTCCACCAAAATCCATACATTTGCATGAACTGGGAGCCACTGATCCACCCACATACTTACTATTTGTTTATAGAGAAGAACTGAAAAATACATGCACATATGTTTAAGCGTAACTGGAATTTCTTCCACATCTTCCAACACAGCAACTATGTCCAAAAGTAGAGCTCACTCTCAGTTACACTATTTCTTCATTTGACCAACAAGTTCACACCCAGCAGCAGTTGTATGTTTCCACTGATTTTTACACCAGCCCATCATCCTTCCTTTGTGTGACATCACACTTAAAGCCCATTCATAACCACATTTACACAGATGGTCTTCAGTTTTAGAAAGCATATTAAGCTATTGGTGAGAGGAAAACTACACCAGGGCATCAACAGCTACCCCACTGCCATGATTTAGCAAGATATCCACAGGGTTTTTTTTAAAGAATCAGCCTACAAATTAATCACTTCAGTTATTTTTCTGCTTTGACAGTAAAAAAGTAAAAAAGTAACTGATCTGTAGTGGAAGAGAAATATGCTACGCCAAATCAGGGTTCTGAACTAGCAGAAGAAAAGGATTATTTTAACAGCTTTTTTTCTGCTTTATTCCCATTTTTTTCCACATCATAAAAAATGGAAATGTTGAGAACACATAAAGAAAGAGAACATTAAAAATACAAATTAAACCCAGAATAAAAAAGAACTCCTTTACAAATTAAAAACCACATCAACAAACAAATGAACAGGAAAAAAACCTAACAAAAACTTATGACCAAGAAAGATAACTCTAATCAGAGTGCAATTTTTATTCAGGCTATCTAGCTCCATTTCCTAACAGCGCCACCCCCCCATTTAACTCAAGACACTGAGACAAAAGCTCCTTCTAAAGATAAACTGCATACCCTTTTTTTTTTAGGCCTGAGAAAACTCCTAATTTACTGAGTAATTCAAGAAGCCTGCCAACAAAAAAACAGGAAAGACCAGACTTGACATTCCTGATAACTCTAAGGTGTTAAATGAGCAAGAAACAAACCCAAAATAAACACTTTTTCTACATCATTAAGTGGGGAGTGGGAGATGTCTACTATGTCAGTCTTTAAAGGTGTCCTTTAACCTAGCTTCCCAAAACCAGTGATCTGCAACTTAAACAAAAAAAGCCTGCAAATTCTCCAACCTCATTTTAGTATCTTGCAAGTATCAGAGTTTGCCTGAAAAGGATATAGGCATTCAGAGATGGGAGAGAGGGAGGAAAGAAAGAAAAGCAGCCCACCAAAAATCCCACGCCACCTCACCAAAATCAGATCATATAAGCAACAGGTAATTATAGGAAGATGCAATTTGAAGACTTAAATGTACAAAAAGTGAACAACAAGAGATCCTGAGATACTCACAGGAATATTAACTTACTCATGCTACCAGTACTATAGTTAAATATACTTTCAACAGTAAGTAGCAATCAGTGTTTTCTGTGTGGAATTTTAGTTTTACATGCACTGGATAAAAACCTCTTTCTCCTACCCCACTAGGAAAAACACCTAGAGTGGTACAAGGGAGTACTAAATGCCAGAATTAGTTCAGAGGAGGAACATTCCTAAACATGCACAACAGAAGACATTGACTGAGCCTGCCTTCTGATGGGTAGGATGGGGTGTGAACATCACTATGAAAAAGCTTTGGCCAATAGTCAACCAGAGAAAGTCTGTGGAATCAGACTGGAAACAAAGATGTGTTCACCACCTGGTTACACTTTTCCCAGCCTACATCAACCACCTTAACCCCCACTGCCTCCTCCTTAGATATCCCACACTACCTTTGTAAGAAGCATCAAGGCAGCTCACCCAAGAAGCCCAAAACCCAGGGATGGTGGAGAACAGTGACCCATTCCACAGACAAAACAGGAACACAACAGAGTTGCAAGGTCCTTTTCACCCCAGAATTCAGCAAACACAGCCTGGTTCTCCATTTATGTCTGAAGTTTTTCACAGAAGACTAAATTGTCTGTTAAATTTGCCTTAATTTGCCTGGGAAATAGCTAGGGTAAAGACAGAACAGCAATTATTTTGTGTTTCCTCTGTATTAAAAATTTCATAATTGAAAAATAATTCTCACTATGATGGAAAAAAAATTATTTGACTTTAGCAACACTACCAATAAACTAAAAAAAAAACCTTCTGAACCCCAAAGCTAAAAATTACAGGAACACATTTTGGATGTCTGTCATTATACATTCCAAGGGATTCAAAATCCCATGGGACTGCCTCTACTCGCTGCTGCCATGTTGTCCAAGTATTCTGGAAAGAAACTGAGGTTCTCTGATGGCTCCCAGAAATGGGGGTAAAATTAAAATACCAAATGCAGCCAGGAACTGCAAAGAAACTATGGGGATTGACAACAATGTCCACTATTAACCACGTTAACAGTGGTTAACACGTTAACAGATATAGTAGAAAGGTTTATAATTAGTCTGAGAACACAAAAAAGCTGAAAAATGTGGCTTATTATAAAATCATAAAGAATAACCCTATCAGTTCTGGCCTTGACCTCCTCTCTTCAAGCACAACAAAATTTTTCCACAAGAGTAGGCAGGCACATACCAAGATACGGCCGTGTAATGTGTATATGCAAGAGAGCATAATTACATTGTATGCTCAGTTCTGTATTACTCAAATTGGGTGCAGAGCTACTAATTTAATTTTTCATTATATTTGTATATGGAATATGCATTTGCACTGTCCATGCATGCCCATGCACACTAAATCTGATTTTAGATACACAAGGTTCTCACATATGTAATTTGCTTAATTTCAAGAACAGTTATGAAACATAGAAAGCCTGATCTTTGATTTGATTTGTGAACAATTGCAGTTGAGGTGCCCATTGCAAGAATGTCATTATACCTTGCAGACACAAAAGCTACTGTATTCAAGTTCTTGGTAATTTCTGAGCTACGAGTAGCACTTAGAGTGGGATTTTACTTTATGGAATAAAACAGGTACCTTGCAAGATCTTATATCTATGCAGGATCTCTGAAGAAGAGGAATAAACATTTTCTCTGGGCTTTTTTTATTACTATTTAATATAGTCCATACCTCTACAAATATTCAGGGCACTAACAAAAAAGAGTTAAAAAATACCAAACCCCCAAAAGGCATCACAGTGGAATCCAGCTACAAGGTCATGTGGGAAAGCAGCTGATGTATGAGGCAGTGAGGCACCATGGGGCACAAGCCTGGGCAGTGGCACACCACTCTCAGCAAATGAAAAAAAGAAATGGAGAAAAACCTGCAGGTAATCATAAAGGGCAAAAAAGGAAGAGGAGATGAAAGCTCTGAAGGATGGTCAGCCCTATAAAGCAGTGGCTGAGGAGGGAGGGGGCAGTTAACTACAGACATGGTTTGAAAAGTGTAGAGCTGACAGAAACAGTTCCAGTAAAGCAGGTGACGGATGACCAGGGTTTGAAATCAGAGTACACAAGCAAAGGACAAGCTTGAGACATTATAAAGGAAGTTAAGGCATTGTGTTGATAACCTGGGCGTGCATGTATGTGGGTGAGCTGATTGCCAGCATGATATGCTCTCTTCTGTATATATTTAAAGTACAGATTCTGGCTATTCTTGCTTGTTAAACACTGGACTCTCAACTTTTACCAGTCTGGGCCTGCTGAAGAGTGCAATGATATGCACATAAAAGCAGCTAAAAGCTTCTTCTCTGCTTTAGTCAGGATGCCAGCAAATGAAAGCTGTCAGCCATTTCAACAGGATATCATTCAGAAACAGCCAGGAATCTTTTCAGAAGTGATATAGCAGAGAAGACCAGTGCTTCAGTCAAGGTTCCCTGGAAAAAAACCAAACTGAAAAAAGGGATGAAGCAGAGGAGATTCCAAATAGGTGTTTCTTTCTCCTTACAAAACTTCTAAGCACAGTATGGTACAAACAGCAGGACATCTAAGAAGGCTTAAACAAAATCAGCGATCTTATCCTCCTTGCTTAAGTGTTGAGAATTTTTATACATTTGCTTGGCCTTTTTTGTAACCACTGTATAGTGGCTAGGCCACACACCCACAGACAGCCCTGAACAAAATGTTGAGTGGAGCCTTGCAGCAAGCTCCATGATGGCCAGCCTCAAGTATTTGTCAAGTTTTTCAAATTAAACATTTGAAAATACCGAAACATTTTCAGTTATAGGAAAGACTTCACAGCAGTGCCAATATTTCAATAATAGTCTTATTCAGTTTGAGGAAAACATTCAGTAAGGAGCCGGTATTTGCCATTTACATGCAAAAATCTCAACAGCTTTGATAGCTGTTGGGATTTTGCATAGAAAACAGCCAGAAAACTAGTAGTACTGACACCTACTTCTGTGTGCAAATAGAGTTGCCACATTACAGCACTGCAAATAGAATAATTTTAAAGACAACAGATGTTAAGTGTATTTGTTAGCCCAAGTACCTGGCCTGTGTTGTCAAAAAGCCGGAATACCACCTCAGGTGCCTGAGAGACTATAAACTGAAACGATCTAAAATATGTCAAGAACATCAAACAAGTGACCAGGGGTACATTCAGGTAATGTGACTGTACATCACAACACTTCTAGGTAAGATACAACTGGAGTACAAAGCTGGCATTTATACACACTAGGTAAATTGCTAACCTAAAGTACTTGTAAAAAAGTAGAATCAAAATAGTCCAGAGTTGCCCTTTCTACAGCTATGACCAGGAATGGCATTCCTCTCCCTCCTTTCACTTTTACAGTTTAAGGATTTACGGTAAAATGGAAAAGAAAAAGCAGAAGACATCTCAAAGCCCAGTTACTGGTGCAGAGCACAATCCTAGCAGAAGGCACTCGGCTCTCCTTCCAACCTGCAAGAAACCTGGGCATAAAGGCAAATGTGACTGTAATTACCTGAGCTGCTGCAAAGAGCATACAAAGAGGAACTGCAGAAGCCCACCCATGGTTACACCGAGAGAGTTCGTCCTGGTAACTGAATAGCCACCAACTTTTCAGGATCTAAGTGCTTAAGTCTCTGCTCGGAGTAATTGCCAACTCTTACAACAACAAAGCAGGTCTTTAGGAGAACAGGAAGTATCTAAAGGGCAATCCCAGGGAATCCTTGCTGAGGATGGGTGCAACATTGTGCAAGGGCAGGCCAATGTGATGACAGCTTGCCAAAGCTATCTCATGTGATATGACAAAAAGAAGTTAGGGAGTGTTAAACAGAAGAGGGAACAGCAGAACAAATAACACCACTTCACCTGGTACCTCTAGTGATTCTGGATTATTGTACGTGGGGCTGTAAGTTTCTGATGCCTTTCCCTTAGCAAACGGTGAATCACTATACTAGCAGACAGGTATTCAGACTAGGAGGCAGACAATAAACTAAGAAAAAGTAAGGGGACATAGCACGAGAACAACGAACATACATTTAGGGGTAAAATGGTGAAAAAGAAAAAAAAAAGCTCTGAGGCTCCTAAAAAGAACAAATTTTTTAACTGCCTACACTAAAATTTTAGGAGCCACTGTAGTAAATGGGTTACTGGACCCACCTATTCTTTGACCACATCAAGCATGAAGATGTGAAGGCATGGAAACATTTCTCCATACCAGCAGAAGCATCAGTCCCTTACATTCAGGATTTTCCCCCTGTCCTGCCTGCCACCACCCACCTAGCTCTCAAGGGGAAAAATCCAAAAAGGTTAAAGGATTTCCTTTTTCTAATGCATGAAATTAATTAAATACATATAAACACCTGCACACTGTAACCTAGCCTCTTTCCAGCCTTCCCATGGGAACAGCAATAAATCTCATGTCTGATGCCCCTTAATTTCTAATACTCTCCTGTATCACAGAGTATCTTCTATTAATTTCTCGAGTGACTCCTTAAAAGCACTTAGTAAGTTCTCTGGCCCCACTATCTTGAGGGACAGGTCTGTTGTCAAACCAATAAACACACCTTTTCACTCTCAGCAGTACCTATTGGGTAGCTACTGCATCTAGTTGAGCACTGCAGACAAAATTGATAAAATTCAACAACTTACATTACAATTCTAGCTGAATGACAACAGTTATATCACACAGACTACAGTATCTGAAAGATTTCTACTTGTCATAAAATAACAACCAAGATCTAAGCCAGAAAGAGGAAAAGAAGAAAAAGTACTTTTCTTTCAGTCTAATTTTCTGACTATACACCAAGTTAACTAGGAGTCATTCAAGTTAGCACTCCACTGTTCTCCTCTGTCTGACTTTCAGAGGAAGGAGATAAATTCTGTTTATATAATGCAATATGTACTAAAATGCAAACAAAGAGGGAAGAGGGAATAGTTTTGAGGTCCCACCTTTTTTTTTTTGATTATTTACACTTCAACTTGTTGATATCCCCCCAAGCCTAAGAGATACATTAATCAAGTATAATAGCATAACACAATTTTTACAGGATTCTCTGCAAAGGCAGCCCAATTTAGGGTCCTAAATTTGACAGCAAAAGACTGTAACGTGTTCTACTGATTACTGGATCCGAGACTTGCTGCTGCTCAGAGGAAACAAAGTGCTTTGACAGTATGACCTTGAAGTGGTAAAGCATGTGAGTTGAGGTTGATCTGTATGTGGACCTTAACTTAGCAATTTCCCAAGTTTCAGCCACTCACTTTGATGTGAAGCACTCAAGCAATTCTAATGCTAATTTTGTCAGGTTTGTGGTTTACATTTCTCTCAAGTCCATACACATGGGTCAGTGCCAATAGTGAGCAGGCAAGGAACTGCACATCATTAAGCAAGGCTCCCAGGTCAGTTGATGAAGCTTCACCTCTTTAATCATGTGAACAGACTTGAAGTTTGGGTCTAGAAGGGGAGAATGCTGCACTTGGATGTTGGTCAGATGGTGATCGCAGGAACATGGAGAAGGTACTGCTGGTAATTCTGTGCCTTCTAACACGTCTCCTCTGAGCACTAAGCCATGGCAGCAAATTCCATGGGTGCTGCACATTGGAGCTGTCTTTCTGCCCTATTGAAACCCAGTGACCAGGCCCAGGAACAGACAGATCCCAGATGCACCAAGCAGGCAGTGAACCAGAAGGCAAAAAGGCAGTAGCACAGGGCTACCAATATCCAACTCATAGGCACTGCAATGGGAAAGCTTGAGGCAGGTGCCAAAGAAGGGAAATTTGTTTGCTTAGAATATACTTCAATTCTGAGTTTTCTGACCTCCCTAGAGCAGTTATCTGCACAGAGGAAGGTTCCAGGTCTTATTGTTTATGGGACAAAAGGGACATCATAAAAACAAAAAATGTCTTATCAACTCCTTAAAAGCAAGTGAAATTACTTGATATGAAGGGAATGGCTACACTGCGACCTCAATACCACAAGTCAAATGAAGATTAAACATTTGCACTCAGTGGTTCCCTATTCCCTAGCCTCAGGAAGGCATTGAGATTCCTGTTTTAAACAGCCTCATGTTGAAATCCCAGCCAGCAGAACTCTACAAAGAATAAGTTCCACGTAAAACCATTCTTTACCTCCTCTGCTTCCGGTAATAATTTAAGAAATTCATGTAGCAGTTCAGAACCATAGGGCTGACTTCTTCCATGATAAATATCTTCAATGATGGATTCGGCAGACCTTGAAAAAACAATTGAGCATACACATTTCTAACACTTGCAGGGCAAACAGTTGCACAGATTCACAAAACCATGCCCGGGCTACTCAAAAGAGTTATAAAGAGGTTGTGGATGCATCAGTGTCCACAGCAGCACTGCTCTGACTTTACCGAAGGGCAACATCATCACTGAATACAGGCAGCAATGAAACAGCTCGCTCTCAAAAAGGTTCCTCAAATTGCCCCTTTCAAATTGTTTATAAAGAGAGGAAAGGCAGTTCCCAGGCAATATTACATGAGGTAAAAGGCCTTTCCTTAACCATACCTGAAAACTCCCTTCAACTGGTTAACATCAGCAAACTCTAAATGTTTGCTGCTAAGTCATTAAGGCACTCAAAACTAACCATACTAGAAAACAAATTATGTCAAATTACTTTTGAGAAAACTACATAAAACTGCAAACTCCACAAGGAACAGAGCACAACGTATATATTTTATGAGAACTACAAAGAATTCTTACTTTTTGAATTGTTTGAGAAATATCCCAATGTTCATACTTCGTTTTGCATCCAAAATGGAAACCTGGGAGAGAAAGCAAGAGAAGTTAATCTAACAACACCTAGGAAAATAGCATATAATGCAGATATCATTTCTTAAATTGCTACAGATAACTGTTTGCAGTTGCCACCAAATCCCAGGCCAAATAAAAACAGTCACTTCTTATCAACAAAGCTCCTATACTACAAAACTAGTTTTTACCATGGAAATACATAGCACACTCACATCACCTTTCTCCAAGTGAAGCAAAAAATTCCATAGCAACACACAAGGAAGGAAGAAATCAGTGTTTCCATTTCATTACAAAGTAAAAACATTCTTCTTGCTTATTTCATAACCCTGCATCTGCAAAATGTTGCTTATGCGGTAATACACTTTATTGCATTTGAAGGCCCCAAGGTAAGTGAACACTGCACTTCAAAACCCATGTAAATTCAGAGGGTTTGTGACAAATGTGAGGATGGGATTTCTAAGCAGAGGTCAGGTGCATTACTGATTTAATTCATGTCAACTAACAGCCACACTGATTCAGGGGAAGACAAGTAAGTTGATCTTGAATCAAACCCTGAAACAGATAATGCTCAAATCTCTTTGCTTTACCTAGAAGTAACTAGAAATCCATAATAAAATAACAGTCTCTCCTAGCTTTGTATTTCAAAGTTGGTTTGCTGTATCATCTTACATGTACAATTCTGAAGATTAGGCAGAGGGAAAAAAAAAACCAACAAAACCACCCCGCAATATTTTCCCCTAATTCTGTAAAAACTTTTAAAGTAAAAGTGCCTCTTTCATACTAGTTTTTCTTCCTGTAACAGCATACAAGTTTAAACCTGAGAGGTTTGCCCTGTTTTAGCAAATTGTGTCCTTAAGGTTAAAATTTTACCACAGCTATTCTGGTGATAACAGCTACAAAAGTCATGAGATTTACAAGGACAAGAGAATTGTTTCACCTTAACAGTTCCACCTGACTGCTACAATAAAAGAGCTCAGTACTCACAGATGTTCAAGACTACTCTTGGACTCGTATGCTGTTTGTAGTTTTGACAACTGGAAAGGCGTTTTGACCTTTGTGACAGTGCTCAGATTAGAAGTAGATATATAAATGCAACATTGGCATTGTCACGAAATTGAATTAGCCTACAGTCAGCTGGTGACAGTGAAAATATAGGTATGATTAATGGGCTATCCTCAACATACACCCAGGAGACAGCCTCCTCCTCTGCTGAAAAGAGTGAGCCATATTGAAAAGTTTTCTGAAATTCTGGAATTTCCTCTCTTTTCTGAAAACAGCAAAGACTAGAAAACACAGGAAATATCAGCATATTAGTTTTAATTAGATGATTGGTAGCCTGAAGCCCTTCAGTTTTAGCATATGCAGAGATAAGGGGACAGATTGTGGTTTAGCCTCCTGTTATCTTAGAAGCTGAGAGGCCCCCAACAGATCATTAAGGAAAAGCCCCTTAACACAGGACAGGTTCGACTATCTCTCCCCCTGCAGTATCTAATCTTTTTCAAATGTTTTACTGCAGGGACCTCTCACTGACCTCTCTAACTGTAGCTCCAGTCTCCAATTGCTGCGGTCATCCCTAATTCTCAGATTTCTCTGTACTACTTTAAGCCTATAAGCTTTACCATCATTTGGCTTTTGGTCTGTTTGGGGTTTTTAAGCACATTCAGAGTTAATCTTGTGTACGTTTTTAAAATCACAATCAGTAACTTTTACAAGAAGACTGATCATCAGCTGAGTAAACCTTTGTTTTCCATGGCACAACTCAGATTTACAGTACAATCTCAAACAAATGACAGAATTTTAAAAAATATCTTCCCTTGAAGAAAAACAACAGGAGGGAACATATACAGCTGCATTTGTCTTATCAGCACAACATAAAAATGTCATAGCTGTTCTTAAGTACCAGGATTTTACACATGCTTCTTGCTCTGTATATGACTGTAGTCTATTTTTCCCCTGATTTCTTATTTAAGCACACAATCAGAACAAGGCTCAGCTTTTTGTCACTCTTTGCTTGGTGTCTACTTCAAGCTTATCAAAAGTGTTTGAAAATGCTGTCATTACATAATTACCTTCAAGGAGTTTCCAGATGGGAGCACAAGGAGGAGAAAAGGGGAACCTGGCAGATACTCCCTAAGTACAAGCTCCTACTCCTTGCACACAAATACACTATCTTCCATTTCACATTCAGCTGCATATTAGATTCATAACCTCAGCCTGAACATCTGTTCACAATGTCTACTCTTCTCCACCGAGATTTCATTTGATTTCGCTCATGCAGAGCACTGTCTGCCATCACTTTTTACC
Source organism: Falcunculus frontatus (assembly GCA_013398115.1). NCBI lineage: Eukaryota > Metazoa > Chordata > Aves > Passeriformes > Falcunculus > Falcunculus frontatus. The sequence continues at coordinate 1,882,687 of VZRV01001115.1, read as the reverse complement.
CTTTAAACATTATTGCAGCTTTTTCTGAATTCTGCTCAGTCTGCTCCGGTCTTCTGCTCACACACATCATCAACGCTGCTGCCGGGACAGCGCGTTTCAGGGCTCTCTTCACCACTCAAAGAGGTTTTAAAGTGCTGTCCACCAGTAACACCCCCAGACTTCTTGACTCAAAAAGTTACACTGGGCTGTAATTGAGAATTGAGAACAGGCATTCCTAGTCTCACTGGGATTCTCTATGGCAAAAAAACCCTCTCATATGGTTTCTTATGATTTACTTTAGATAAATTCAGGAGAGCTTTCTCCATTCTCATCTGCTACTCTCTGAAACTGGAAATACTGCAATTCTCTCCGATACTTTCCACCATCTCCACACCTTGACATCCAATGCAAAGCATCACAGGTCACACACTTGCCTCCTCTGCTTTATAAACAGTGCAATCTTTAAACCAAGGACAACAATTCACTCATGAATCTGCTTTCCATTACCAGAGTATTCAACCCAGCATATTTCCAAAATCTGCAGCGGGCACAGATCACACAATAACAGGCCTCAGTTTGACAAATGTTAATCCACCACAGAAATATTCAGTTTTCAAGGTACTACGAGAAGGGGAGAATTAGCCTGAATACCACGGTGAAGTTGTGTTGATGGTAAGAGGATACCTACTCCTGAACCCCAACACAAATTTGTAATCAATACGAAAGATTCAGAGAAGTGTTCTGGGAGACACAAAAAGACGCACATCAAAACTGACTTTGTAGTGACTGGAGAAATGCAACAGAAGTTTCTTGCCATGAAATCACCAATGAGGAATAGAAACAAGACAAAGTGGATTTACTTTAACAGATCAGTAAAACAAAACACTGTCGGTTTTCTTTGCACAAGAACAATGGGGGTTCACATGGTGGGATACAGTTTACAAAGTACAGCAAGCATGGAACAGCCTGATGGCTCAGGCTTGGTGCTGAAGGTTACGAAGGATATAAATAACTTCCTGTTTCAACTTCCACTTCACATTACAAAACACTACCCATCACTCCATGCCTGGAGTCACGGTGCAGCAGAGCGAACCTAGCAGCTTCCTAAAGGGCTGTCCCACTCCGTGTCATCCTCCCTCCTCACGTTCCTAGCCTGCTCTTTCCCTTAGGCAGGCACTGGTACTCATCTCATTTGGTTCTTGCTGTTGGTTCTTTGCTGGATTAACAGGTTAAATCAGCTCTCAAGAAGGTGGAATGAGCATCAGAGCCAGCACAGGGAAAAGAGAGAGAGGGCATATCTAGGAGAGGGGACAAGAGAGATCCTGTTCACTCCTTCCATCTTCCTTCTCTCTCCTCTTGCTATTCCCTTGCACAGGTTCTGGAATTCACTGCACCCTTTCTCAAAGTCATCAAAACTCACTTAAAGAGCAGAAGACTACTCCAGTAGAAAACAAATGAAGAACCCCACAGCACTCTGCTGAGCTGCTTATTTAAGCATGTTTACAGAGGCTGCAATATCTGTACTGTATTATCCAATATCTGTCCAGAGCCAGCAAACAGATGGGGTGAGGTGAGAGACAGAAGCAGAGACACAGTTTGAAGGAGAAAGCAAGGCTACTTCCTCTGGCTACCAAAAAGCTGTTCTGCCCACTCCGCTGCCAGGCTAACTACAGCCTGGGTGAGTGTATATTGTGCCACACTGGGACACCACGGAAGGATGGGGAAAGTAAATTGGCGTGTAAACTTAACCTTGCACCCCCTATTTTTCAGAGCCTCAAATTACATGGAACCATAGGGCAAATTAAGCCTTTAGTCAAGGAAACATGTTAATTAATCTCCTAAGGGTTTGGTGAGGGATTGTTTACAAAAAGGAAAGCATTTGCTGTAGGAGATTGACTCAAATGTCAAAAGGGACTTTTGTTATAACGATGATGTTACATCTAAATTCCCTATATAAATCACTGTCAAGTGAGGAATTAAAAGGACATGCAGTGTTGTAAGCTCCTACACGTGTAGAACTTTTACCAAAACTGCTCATGATTTCATAATCAACAGTGATCTCTCTGGCAAAGGTATGAAACCCCAAATCTCCTCCACAGTCTCTGGGGCAATGCCCTCAACACTGGCTGAAGAGTAACTCTTCACCACTTCCACTGAAACTACACCGTTGCACCAAGAGGGACCCCGCAGTGACAACAGAGCACTCTCTGGCCATACACTTCTGTACAGCACTTCAGACACATGCTACTTTTTTCAGATTTGGACCTAAGCAAAAGTTGAGTTTACGCACTTGAAGTTATCTTGAAAATTCATTGATGATATACTGTGCCAACTAGGCTAATTCCACTATGTAAACTTCAAAGAACATTTTTCATTGCTAGACCATAAAGCACTGTCTAAAATCAACCGTGTTTTACACAAAAGGAACAGAGGTACTGAAACACAAAATGTCTTGTCCACCTGCCCCTGCTGGCCAGCAACACGGCCACAAACAGAACTAGAGCTCCCTCAGCCCCACACTAATGTGCTCTCCACAAGGTCACACTGATTCTGTGCACCTCAGCCCGCCCCCAGCTCCTGCCAGCCTCTGTAGGTTTTACCAGAGCGAGCTGATATAACCACCCCACATTGAAAAAAGCACTGGCAGCCGACAGCACCAGGGATGGGAGCCACAAACCAGGCCTGTGCCTCTGATCTCCAGCCCCTTGCCGAACCATGCCTGCAGTAGGGATAAGCACATGAGCTGCTGCGCATCTGTACTTCCGCACTTCCAATAACACATAGCTCCCAGGATTATCTCCTTCCCTCCTTGCTAAGCAGATAGGACTGCAAAGTCCATTAACACATAAGAAATTGCTCACCAGTGTCTGACACACTGCTGCAGCACGCTTGACAAAGCTTAGTGAGTGAGTTGAATGTTTTGTCACTTGAGAGGCATCACTCAGAGGCGAGTCCTGTTGCCTCGTCACCTGCCACGTGCAAAGTCACCATGGGAGCCCTGAACCGGGGTGCACAGGCATCAAGCAGTACAAATGCACCATATCAGCTCCAGACACACAAAACCAGTAGCTTTTAGCAAGGCAGGGTTTTGTTTCCAAGGCACTCTATCTTGGAGAATCCCTGGTTTTGCAGGCCTCTGATTTTCATCTTTAACACTACATGAGTTCTGGAGCGCACTGAGGTTTTCTCTGACCCACCTGCTGCACACTATGGGCCACATTCAGTTTATTGTAATACATATTGTAGTATTTACTAGAACTAGATCTTTATCGCACAGCAGTCCCGAAAGGGGGAGCTTCTGAGGAAACACAGGAGGCCAGAGCTCTCTACATGGCACAGGAAGTCCACTCACTACACTCCTGATTCAAAGATGAACATAGCCTGAAAACAGCACAGAGGTTAATGACTACCTCTGATGATGGCCCCAATTACTACTTCCCGATGTCAGGGTTTCAGAGCCTGCAATACACATGCCTTTTTAAACCTTTAATTTTAGTATGTACAACATGCATGCTATCAGTGCATTGGTTTCTCATCTTGTCCCTTTGGATCTTATTTTGACACCTCCTGAATCCTGCAAGAATATCAGCAACTTCGGGTCCCTATTTTCTCACTAAAAATTGATGCATCGTTACATTTCTTAACCCCATGCCCTCTGTATTTTGTTTACAAGCTAACATGTACGTAGACACACACCAGTGATTAAATCTGCATTTCAGCCCTCCAATTACTTCAGAGAAAGATCACTTGAGACAATTCAATTCAGGCTTCACAAAGACGCCGTCTATAAATGAGGACTTAAGAACTAGAAAAGCTACTTATCAGTTCCCTGGAGAGTGTCTGAACCTGAGAGTACTCTGTACTGAGTACTCCTTGCCACCAGAACAGAAATCAGTGGCAATCTTCGGACCTTCTTGGAAGGTTATCTTCATGTCCAGAAAAAGCAGTGAAGATGAAATAAAGTTTTCCTTAGCATGAAAGTCATCCTTATGAAAGTGGCAACTTTAAAATTATCAAACAACAAATACTCTTAATCACAATATTATGTTCTATAACCTTGGTGTCATACTGGCACTTCCCTTCCTGATGTCCCTAGGATGCTGTGCGCATATACAGCATTAACCCTTGCAAATAGGACTCTCTTCTCTCCTGCTTGGTACATGTTTGCATGTACAACACCTTATTAGCATCACAGACATAGAGGAAGAGCTGAAAAGACAATACAATTTTGTTCTACACTGGAAACTCACGGGCTATCCAACATGAGTAAACACAGATGCTTTCAGCTCTCTCCACTTGTTCATATTTATTTTAACAGGTGATCAAATCACAGCACTTAGCAAGTTAAAATAATAAAACACAGTTAGCTCTTTGAAAAACAAATACGTGCCACCAAGAACAAAGAGTTTATGCTTCCCATGATTCCCCTCTCCTCTGAATCAAGACAAATTTGCTGTAAGGATGAAACATGACAGAAAGAGACAAAGGCGAGGCAGAATTCACATCAACTCCTACAGCATTATGTAAAAAAAGGTTTTACTTTAATTCTTACCTCCTCTTTAGTCTCTTTAAACGAAGACTTTAATGATCGGTTTCGGGAGTCCTGGGGTTTGGCTTCTTCCTGCTGCCCAAAAAGTTCCTCAATTGTCTTTGTATCAATTTGATACTGTGGTCTCGCAGCAATTGTCCAGATATTGTTTTTACCACGGACTTGTTCTTCAGGGATAGTTTTCCAGAAAAAGCTCCGCATTCGTTTTTTTTTGCCGTGGCTGTCGTGCCCATTTACCAGCTGTGGAGGCAGAGGTATGTTCGGGCCAGGCAGGGGAGGAGGGGGTGGGGGTGGGGGCGGCATTCCCGGGGGGAGCGGAGGGGCCGGGGGAGCCCCTGTGAGGGGACATGGCGCAGGAGGCGGTGATGCTGCAGGCTGAGAAAGTTGAGGAGCTGTCGTCGTATCCTCGCTCATTAATCCCGTCGCGACTGGAATAGCCCCATTTTCTTTATCATTGACCAAGGAGAGACAATTCATAACATGCATTTTACAGCCTCCCCGAAGAGGAGAGTGTTACTTCCTTGGATGGGTTTGAAACATTGAGCAGTCAGCGCGGCAGCCACTGGGATCACGCCCTCTCAAACCCTATCTGCCAGCAGCAGCAGCACAAGAGGGGACTGTACCATCTCCGCAACCTACGACAAAGGACAATAGGGACACTCAGATCACAGACACTGGACATTGTCCCTCGCACTGAAAAGACACCAAAACTAAGGTACAACAGCTATCAAGTTCTCCATCCAGAAGGAAAATTTAGTGAATCAAGTCTTTCACAGGGCAATTGTGTAATATTTATCCACACCGAGATTTCAAACAGCTTTAGGTGCCTAGATTTCAAGTACATACAAAAATAAGAATACCTCTAAATCACCCACAGTAGGTACCAAAACTACCTGTTAATCTCAGTTCAGCACAATTTTGTAAGAGAATATATTTATCTCAAATTATTAAAACAAATATTATTCCACTGCTAATTTCAGATATGCTTTTAAAGCTGACTGCACACAGTACTAACTATGGTACTGGATTAACTGGATCAAACAGACCCTGTTTGAATCCTTTGAATTCATGGTTCAAATCCAAACTGCATTAAAATAGCTAACAACATGCTGATGGTTTAACCATCTAACCTAATTTACTACTTTTTTTGCCTTTGTATTTTTCATACAACTGTCAATAAGGGCAAAAATAGTGTGCAGTCCCTAAAGTCTCTATGTTCGCTGAACATGAAGTTACAGTACTACTGGTCTGGCTACACTACCTCCCAAAATACACTCAGAGAAGAAAGACCACAGTTTGATTAAGCTGTCCTTCATCATTTACTTCAGCATCTAGGTTAACAGAGACAGTTCAATAACAGAGAGAGAGACAGAAAGGACAGAGAAGCTGGTAGGAAAAGCACCCTACACATCCTAAGCATTGCACATATGCAAAGCTTTTAATACTTAAGAGAGTTTTTACCTCTAGATTATCTCATGAAACAACTTAAGAAGAACCACAGTGGGTTTTAGCATTTTTCTTATACTGTCACCTTCTAAATGAAAATGCTGTTATTAGCATTCAACCTTCAAGTAAGAGCATGAATTCCACAAACCCCACAATTTTGACAAGCCAAATCTATTGAAACAGATTCAATTCATAAGTCTCAGAGAAAACAAATTAAAGTGTTTCAAATACAGACCAATGAGGAATCTCATGATTTTATGGAAATTTGAAGGCTATCTCAAAAAAAAAAAGGGAATTTACAAAAAAAAATTTAAAAATTTCAAAGATGCCACACAATACAAACTCAGATAGGAGATAGACAGCCCCTGAGCAAAAATCAGTCACAGGAAAACTCAATAGAAAAAGCTCAAGTAATGCACTGGCGCAAGATCAGCATCAAACCAGAAATTTGGCACTGATTTAGTGGTATGCCTCCTCAGCAGGGCTCACATGGAGCTAAGAGCAACCCAGATCAATTGTATAATAGTGATGAAAAAACTTCACTATTTTTGCCAGAGATCCATCACTAGACTGTACACGAACAAACAGATCCAAGTCACAGAAACAAGCCTTAGGGCAAATTCTCTCTTGGTCTGCAAGGACTCAGCCACTCACAGCTTCACTAAAGTCAATGGAAAAGGACACAAAATCATCCACTGTACCTTTTCTTCTCAAAACCTTGCACAGGTAGCAATGAACTCCTCTCCCCTGCTTCAGATTTTCTGATCTTATACCTCACGTTATCCGGGTGTTTACAAGAAGAGAAAACATATATAAAAACCCGTATGAGGTTTAAATCGTAAGAGTGATGGAAAATATTTTAATGGCAGGGTAAAAAGAAGAGAAGCTACAAAGAAAGTGGATCAGGATAGAGTGTTTCAAATTGAAGTCAGCATTAATACCCAGCTGCTATTACAGGGCTCTGTATGTTCACGCCTCTCCTCCCAAGTTCATGATCATAGAAGCAGAGAGGCATAAAAAAGCAGGTGCAAGGTGGTAGGAAGAGATTAACCACTCAAAGCAATGAAGTGTTGCATTAATTTAAAGAAATATTCAACTAGGAAAAACACTTTTCCTCCCTACTACTTATTTTAAAATGAAAAATGTATTAGCTAGTTTTCCACCATCACAAAGCAGTATTCAACATTATTATTTTCTAACTTGGGTTCCCACACACCCACCAAAAAAAAAAAAAAAGAGAGACAGACAGACTGACCGACCATGCCCCAGGCAATGTTCAAGAACCTAATTTTGAAACTTTCAATAAATCCATATGCTTTAGGAAAAACAGGATCAAATCCTAATGGAACAGAGTTGCAGGCAATGAATCATCAGAGTCCCAGCACTAACACACAAGAGTGGAAAACGACTGATCTCAGACCTGAGCGCTCCTGAGCTAGACAAGGGACACTCCTAGTGAAAGCAGTGGAGAAGGCATGGGGAAAAAAACATCCCAACCTAGATGTAAAGACAGATAGATAGAACAGGAAAAACTGTTTTCAATCCAACGAGCCCTGTACTGCTTTAAATGAAGTAACAGTCAGCCAGAACCAGGAAAGAGGAGGAATCAGCATTTGGAAGGAAGGCATGAAAGGAAAGGCACAGCATAAAGGCTGGCATTCAGCTTTGTTTTCTGACAGATAAGCACGATCCAGGTGACAGAGGTCACCTGCTTGTAAGAGGATGGCGGTCTCGAGTTACCAGATACCGGGAGACTGGTCAGAATTCCCTTCTCATGCTGCCTCTCTGGAGGAGCGGCTCAAAGCTGTTCCCAGCGGAGGCTCCCACCATTACCGTGGGTGGCAGAGGAGAGAAGCTGGCAGCCAGGACAGGTTCTGGGCTGCTCGCTGGTATCAGCAGGTGCCTCTGAGCAGGAAGTACAGCAAGAGGAGGTGGGGAACAACGCAGCCGTTCCAACTGAGAACTACAGATTACCAAGACACGCTGGGACCGGGATATGTAATAGAAGCCAAGCAAAATTTTAAGTCCTAAGGAGCCTCTCCACACTTTTCAAAGGATTAAAGGGGAAAAAAATGGACCAAAGAACAAGCGTTTAAGATGTCGCAATTATACCTCATTATTGCACGTTTGTTATCCAAAACAGCCCGAGAAGCACCAAAGCTCTTAAGTAACATCTTTACTGCACGTTTTAATTGTGTCCATATTTGGCATAAAATAAATACTTTATTTCTTTGTCTCATTCATTGTTTTAGCCAAGCTAATCTAACTTGGAAATGTAATTTAAAAGTTAGAGGGTGGGGACAACTTTCTCCCCAGGTAAGAAGAGAAACACTCTGAAGTAATTCGTTTCTTGCAAAAAAGGCAGTTGCCACTGAGACGGACACAGATTGTGTTTGCATGCGCAAATTAACAGGTGAAGTGCACGATGCACTGAAGGGCATTTCATAATTCATACTGCAAGACATGACTCCCTTTAACTCACACCTTATGTTCTCCCCTGCCCACGTTTCTGTATCAGGCGCCCTCCAAGTTCTCATGAGAACAACGCCGAGCCCAACCACAACATTTGGGTGTCTGTGTCTCAACAACAACCCTACAAAGAGGCAAACGGAGCAACTAGTTGCTGACTGCAGACAGAGAAGCTGCAAACGCCGGTAACTAGCCCCTAATCCTGCCAAAACCTGCAGGTTACAAAGAACATGCAGCTCACGCTATACAGAGACTTCGCACTTCCCCACTCAATGCATCCCACAAAAGCCCTGCAGGGCACCGCATCCCTGCCAGCAGGGCCGGGCTGGGCACCCGCGCGGGGCAGCGACCCGGGCCAGGCAGGGACCTGACGGGGCTTGGCCGGGGGGATCCACTCCGGCTATTTTTCTTCGGGCTCCGGGGGGCCGCGCTCGCCCCGCCGCAGGGAAGGAGCTCCCAGGGGAGCAGCCCCCAGCCCCACCGCCGTGTTCTCCGCTCGGAGCAGGTGCCTGGCTGAGGCGCCCAGGCCCCTCTGTGGGGGCCCTGCCGCCGGGACCACCCGAGGGGCCGCGACACAGATCCTCACTCCGTAATTCCCTTCCACCGACGCCGCAGGCCACGGGGCACAGCGGAGGGCGCTGGCGGCTCGGTGGCACCCGGGGTAACACCGCGCCCGCTGCCCTCGGGCTCCCGCCGGACCCCGGCACCCCGAGACGCGCCCTGGCCCGGCGGGAGCGGCCCGACCCCGCTGCCCCTCGCAGGACGTGGCGGGGGCAGCGCTCGCTCCGCCGAGAAAGCCGGGGCCGCCCGGGACAGCGCCCGCCCCGCTGTGCGAGAGGAGCGGCGGCAGCGGCTCTGGCTTCGTAGCAGAGGCCGGCCGGACCCGGGGTCCCGCGGGGAGGGGAGCCCGACTCCCCGGGAGCGCTCCCCCCTCCGCCGCCTCGGGAAGGCGGCGAAGGACCCCCGCAAGCGGACGGCAACCCCCCTGCGCTGCGCGGC
>VZRV01001115.1:1768450-1873188 GCA_013398115.1 Falcunculus frontatus | reverse complement strand
GGGGCCTCGATCCCCCCTCCTCGGCCCGTGCCACCGAAACACCCGTGCGGGAGGAGAGCGACCCGCGACCCAGCGCCGGTGCCTCCGCCGCGGCGAGCGGAGATGCGCAGTGGCGCCTCCGGGGGCTCTGGGTCTAAGCCAGCTCCGGCTGAGCTGATCATCCACACATCCATCCATCGTTGCCCGCACGCTGTCACCGCACTCACAGCAAATATTTCTATAGAAACAGGACGGCCATGCTAGGGGCAGCGCGCCTGGTTGGAGCGAACGGGCTCCTGTCCAAAACTGAAGCCTTTCGCCCTCTGCCCACGCTCCCGAGGAAGCGCATCCCTCGGTCCAGCCCGCATCCCTCACCCGGACGCTCCCCGCCGGCTCAGTCGTGCAAGCTCGGATGAAGCAGGCGGGCAAGACGGGCCCCTTGTGTCTCCAAAGCGGACGGTGTGAGAGAAATGCAGACGAATTTAAGATGTGATCACAGCCCTGGGTTACAGCGCTCCAGGCAGCAGCGCACGTGAGTTGTGGATACCCGAAAGCCAAAGTACCATCCACTGATAAGACAGCAAACAAATGCAAATGGTTCTAAAATACTTTATCAAGAGATAGAATCCTATTTCTAAAATAAAACCATTTTCCCAGGAAGAGTAAAGGCAAAGAAGCTCACTCAAGTCAGTAAATAGTTCACCCACACACCCCAACACTACTTTTTACAGAAGGCAAATTCCAAAGGCGGAAACAGAAACTCTTCCTTTCCTGAGAAAGGAGGAGGGGAGCAAGAAAAAACCTCACTTCCAGCCTTGCTTAATAAGCCACCAGAGCTTCTGAGCTGAGCATGGGAGAGAGAAAACACCTTGGCACAACCAGGGATGGGAAGGCAGGAGCAGCAGGACAAAATCATGTCTTACCTGAGTGTGTAGTGCCTCACCTGTGCTATTGCCTCTGCTCAGGGGTCGGGAGGCAGGAACCAGAGGAAGAGTGGGAGACCAGGTGGCCTCCTCTGGCCCCAGGCCTGGAGCCCAGGCCCATGGTCGCTGAGGTTACACCATTCCTGGACACAGTTTTGCAGCCAGTGATCTGACCTACTGGTCTGGCAAGACAGCCTGCTTGAGTCACCTCAATTAAAAAAAAATAATATCAGAACAAAAGGAAAATTTAAGGAATGCAGTGCCACAACCCAGTCATTTAAGCTGAAAATTCACTGAGTGAAAAGAGTTCAACTGCAGTAAAAGGCAATTCCCACCACAGCACACATCTTTGCTTGGCAGGGTTAGCAGCAGCTGGGGAGGACACGCTCAGCTTTGAGCCAGCATGGACATTCCTCGAGAGTGTCAGGTCACCCCTGAGGTCATCAGCGAGGAAGCGCTTTGCCGCTTGGACTGTAACTGCTTGTGCTGGAGCCAAAGGGACTTGTTTTCATTGCTGCCAGTCATGAGCACAAATGTTCGCTCGAAAAGACGGAAAGAGCAAGCCAAACAAGAGACTTGCATAATGGCATTGTATTAAAAACGTCAGAACCCAAACAGGACAGCAGAGGACCTGGGAGCCAGTCCGGATGTGAAGTTAAACTCTTCACTTTTCCTCACCCTGTGGGTTTGTTCTCCTCGAAATTTCCCAAAACATGTTAGCAAATTAATTTTAAGTTTTTAGCTGATTTTTTTCACCTAAACATGTAACACTCAACAAGCAAGTATTTTGCCCACATGGCTAAAACTAATCTGAGTTATAAACAACTGAAAACAGGTCTTTACAGTAGGAAGTATTAGGCAACTTTAATAATAGGTAGATCAAGCAGCCCCACCTATAATAAAGAACAAATGCACCTCCCTAGAACAGATAGCATTTAGATGAGTTGGTATACTACAAAACCAAATCATATTGTTTAATTTTTTAAGATTGTTTAATTTTTTAATTCTAGCTAATGAAATGCTCAACACAGTTTTCAAGATGACTACTTTTGTTAAGGCTTTTTTTTCTTATGAGAAGAAAAAAAACACCTTGTCTTTTGTAAACTCTGCTTTTCTTCAGAGCACAAAGAGCATCTAATTCTTCAGGTGAACACAAATTTAATGACTGAACAGATCTAATGGAAATAAAGCAATTTGTACCACCTGAAAAAAGGTGTCATCATCTTCATTACAAGCCCTCAGTTCCACAGAGTTTGGACAAAGGTAGGAGAGAAAGTTAATTGTGACACTCCTGTCACATTAAAACCAAGTTATATTTGGATTCAAAATTAAGCACTCTGTTAGTTAAACTCTCAAAACAAAACCCTGCAATTAATTACCACCATCACATAAAACTAGCATGATGCATACACATATGTAAGAAAGGCAAATCAAAACTGAACAGGCAACACTAGTTTCTAGCATTATTTAACTCTTAAGTGCTTGAATCTACAGCCTTTACTATTCTTTCAAAGGCAGAAATATGTGTAATTATTTAATTAGCACAGTAAGACACACCATTTGTTAAGTACCAGGAACACACTGCTGGTAAGCTGAACTGCTCCCGACTGAACCAATGGATTTATGCTGCCATAAACAGCAAGAACAGGGAAAGCCTGAACTAAAAAGTTGTTTCAGGTTTATTCTGTTCTATATCTGATCTCTGCACTTAATTAAGAAACGTTATCAGACAGCCACACCGGGACCTATCTCAGTCCTACCAACCAATGTTACAAGGGAACTCTGCAAAGATTCCCCTGATCTCTCCTTCTGCTCCTCCTGGAGTATCAAATACTCCCTTTCCTCCAGAAGCTATTCTCTTTAAAACAGATTCTCATAAAGAGATGACACTTGAGTGCATTTGCTCAGAAAACAAAGTTCTGGTCACCTATGGCCATTATAAAAACTTGAATGCTCACTTCATGCTGAGAACAAGTACTTTACAGAAATACACCACCAGGAGCAGACAGCACAGAATTGTTGCTGCTCCTGCTCCCCCTTCTTACACTTTTTTTTTTTTTTTTTTTAGAAAGGCAGCTGAAGTGTAAAAGGCAACGCTTCTGTGCCAGCGCTCCCAGCCACAGGAAACAAAGGATTTGCAAACCACAGACTGAGCTTTTCTGGCCAAGGCCACTGCAGTGCAAGGTTCACACACTGCTGCTCTGGGCCTCAGTGCAGGGGCTCTGATGAAAACAGCAACACATCACTTTCCCTTTCCACTGCTTCTCCATCAATTTACGCTCTTCTTCTCCAAGGCGGGCACAAGCCATCCTACTTGCTACTCCTACACTTCAGGGTAAGTTACTTTCTTCACTCACTTCAAACTATTGCCATGATGACAAAAACATGTAAACACCTTCCGTCTCCCTGGCCATTTGGTTTCCACACAAGACTCATGGAAATGAAGAGGAAGGACATTGGTGAAAACAGGTGTAGAGAGGTGAACAAGAGTGCTGTCACAGACAGAGAACTCTGTTTCCTATGTATCCCTAGTTTTAACACCAGAGCAACTGGAAAGAACACAAAGATGTCAAAGAGCAACTGACAAGGCCAGGTAATAAGAAATGAGAGAAATATAAAACAAGCAATAGTCAAATCCTCTGTAGATCTTCTAATTAAAAAAACACCTTTCAATTTGATACAACTTAGCTACCAGCAGTTGGGTAAGTTTAGGGTGGGCGCTACCAAAAAATATTAAAAGATTCATGACTAATATAAAAATTTTCTTATCTAGTACAACCCTTAAACCAAGCATGCAACATGGAAAAAACAACCAGACTAAAAAAAACCAAAACCAAACCTAAAGATAATTGCAGATCAGAAATGCTAAATAATTACAATACCTTACACTTCTTCTAACACCACCACAAGGAACAAGAGCAGATAAGCAAAGCATAAAAACCAAATATGCCCCCCATTCAGTTCAAAACGGAGTTGAGGGGAACATTTAGCTTTCCTTTTACATTACTTTGATCATTTTTGAAAGGACAGACAGACTAGAGATAAGGTTTCTGGGAAAACCAGTTGACTGAAGATTGAAAAAAAAGCTGTTACTTTAATGATGCTGGTGTGTTACTGTACTCTGCTTGTGTAGGTCTCTTTCCAAATAAAAACATAGATACATTTTGTAACCAGAAAGGTTCTCTGCAAGGGGCTTGTCAAAGCATGAAGTAGGCCAAAGAGCATTTGTAGAGCAAAAAAGCTGTTTGTAGAATTCAGATGAACAAAATAACAGGAGCAACAATTTTCAAACAAGCCAGGATTACAGATAACTTATAGTATGGTCACTGAGAATCAAAATCAAAACGGCTCCCCAAGTCTTCAGTACAGCAGCTACAACAGTGTATCTGAAAATGTTATTAATTGCTTTGAATTCTTCATCCTAAGAAACCTCACGCATCACTGTAAGCATTACTGTAACAATTTGTTAACAGATATGAAATCTTTCACAGACAAGTCTCTCCTAGGTGGGTATGGCCTCCTCTAAAAACAACAAAAAACCCCCCATCCTGACAACTGTTCACCTAGATAAAGGCCACATTACAACTTTAAGATATTTATAAAACTTTTCTGTAAGCATCAGAAAGCCTGACAACCATAATTACTTCCCATTGGAAATGCTGGAAGTGTCTTCTCTTACAATCTCTTAATACAAGTTTCTAAATTTGGTTAGATCTAAAAAGCTAATTTTAAGTGTAAGATATGAGCTTGAATTATTTCGTAAGCACATATATTTGAGTGGTGACAAAGAAAGTTACAGTACTACAGCAGGCTACTATCAGTTTAATAACCTATTGATCAGCTGAACAGAGAACCCTCCTCACTGAGGCCACCCATTAGAACAACTGCTTTGCTGAGCAAAATGAAAGTAATTCTTCCTTTCCCCTAGTATTAATACACAGACAGGTTTTAGCAAGTAATCTCTTTGGTCCAACCTTTTCTTCCAGGTGAAGAGACTCCTGCAGTTTTAAGCCATTGCAAAAGTTTGAGGGTTACACAATGCCACATGGGTCAGTCTTTCATAAGGCAACTGCAGATTGAAGTTCACTCTCACCATTTTTGAGTTCTTTCTGAGCAGCAACTATTCTAGGCAGGAGACGTGAATCTGAGAGAGAAACCAAGAGCACATGTTCCTTATGTACCCTTTTCTTGCAGTGTTCTGAAAGCTGATACTTAGCTGTGGTCAGTGGGTTTGCACTCTTCACCCCTGCAATAATGCATTTCCTGGCTCAACCCTACAGTCACACAGCTCCCTTTCCTTGCACCGTCACACCACACGTGTGCCAGGATTCAGAGACAGTGGCAGTCAGTGGCTTCAGATGAATTGTAAATGAAATTTAATTTCCTTTAAAAGTTCAAGTCAAGAACCACACATACTGAAAGATTTGTTTCACTATAGATTTCGTTTCCAGTTGAACTTGCACATTATTAAATCAGCACCACCACCTAGCACTGCTTTATGAGATATTCTTGGGCAGGGGTGACAACTCACAAAAACAGGACTAAGCTTTCACTGCAGAAGCTCCCTTCTACTTTTAACCATCACAAGTCAACAAAGTTTGACTGCAAACATGTTTAATATGAATACAAAATCCACATAGGATATACATTCTAGGGAACGTAACTGAGCTATTACAAGAGATTCTGACAGAACAAAAACAAAGAAGGCTCTGTCAGGCCAAGAATTTAATGAGGAATGATTAAAAAGTTTGATTTACAGTTACATTACAGTTGTGTTAAGCACTGAAAACTTTAAGAATGTCAGCTGAAAGGCGTTTGAACATACAGTACATAAATCATACAATCCACACCATTGTAAATAACGTATTTGAAGTATTTCATTTTACTTAACATAACATAAAGCAACATAACATGTGCAAATGAGGACTCCAATATATTGAATTTAAAATGTCTATGATAAAACTGACATATAATTTTACATTTAAGGACTTCAGAAATGATGAAGAAATTAAAAATGTGTCCTCCATTTTACTGCCATTACTGAAGTATGCTCTTCAATTAAACAGAAAAACACACTGGCCCAATTACCTCTCAAAATCATACCTGTCCATGAAGTTTAACTAAAGCTTTAACTTGCTCTAAGTGTACAATGACACAGCATTTACAGAGTCTTCTTCCCCTTGCTGGGAACTGACAAACTATCACGTGAAAGGGTTCTTAGATTATGTACACTGGTGGAAAATATTATCTTATAAAAAGGCACATACCTGTGATTTAAGGCTAGTACGGTATTTGTTTTATAGACAAAGAAACATTTTAAATGAAATTAGTACATTTCGTGGTTGGCCTCACTCAGCAAACCACTTGGTGCAAAGCAAAAACGTGTGCTCAGAAGCCTCAGACTGACAGTGATTCTTGCTTTAGTGTTTTTTGTTTGGTTTTCTTTAACCCTTTGATGGAAAGGAACATTTTTTAAAAACGAATTTGCTGCAATTCCACTTGTCAATGAGCCATCTGCTACTGTTGCCTTATATGCAGATATCACATACAGGCCTTATATTATTCATCTGCAAAATATTCTTTTAACTTTCTCCTTTTTTAAAAGTCATATGAAAATTACTAAAGATGTTTTCTATATTCATCTATAAAATACCAGATGTTGGTACAAATCATGTAAATCTCCATTTGGAAATATTTTGACTAGCCACCAAAATGACCAGAAATCACAAGCATTATTTGTCAGTGCAAATCTGTAATAGTTTTTGTTTCCCCTCCCTCTTTCCCTCCCCCATCCCAGTTACAGAAATAGCCACCAACCTTTACATACAAAAGGAGTGCTCTATATTTGAAATTACAGAAATTACGTTTGGTTACCTTAAAGTCACCCACTTTCCTATCAAATTCAGTTTTACAGTATTATAAAAGGGGAAAAAATTTAAAGCTGTCCGTTCAAGAATCACTACAACAGTCCTTCAACCCCAACCCTTAATTATTCTCAGATTTAAAGATTTTTAGGTTAACATTGGGTCCTCTTCTATGATCTGATTACTGTTCTTCAAGCCAGGACGGGGCATCTGCTCCAGGAGTTTTCAATTTGATGTGGAACTGTTTAAGTGTCTGTTCAAGCTGCTTTTGATTGCCAGCAAAGTACGCCGCAATGGCATTGTGGAACAGAACAAGCTGATTGTGCAATACCTTCACCTGCAGGCAAGGAGAGAGACATTAAGAGGAGGAGGCTGGTGTTAACATCATCAGAGGTCAGTTAAAAAGAAATAAGTGTATTTGAGATGCTCAGATTTCCTATAGATTTATTTAATAAAAGTTTAAAAATACAGATATGAAATGCAAATACAAAAGTCTTTAACATTAAAGTGATTTAGAGTTTTCATAAAGTATGTTCAACAGTCAATACCAACTCAGCATGCACAGAGCAAACACAATTCACTAAACAGCATAATGTTATCAAGTATCAAACACTTGATTACAAGTACTTGATGGCTTGAAATCAGATGCCAAACCTCTACGATACGTGCCTGCAGGCCAAATGGACCTCCCTGAAACAGTACATGACAAGGGCATTATCTGAGAACACAGTTCATGCATTTGCCCCCCCTTGCAGAGAGTTGCTGCTCTCCAGCTCATGTATACCTAAGTGAAATTAAACTGATGTCCTTCTCCCAGAGATATTTCTTGCCCATCTCCTGTAACGCAGGGTTATTTACAGCACTTTGTCAATATCCTGACTCTAACATTTGTGCAAAGTAGTCATGAAACACACCTGTCATAGCAGCAACCAAAACCTGGGGAGAAGAACACAAGGGCAGCTGGAGTTTTTCTCTTCCAGCCTAGTTTGTGATAACAAGCTGCAGCCTGAGTGATGAAGTTAAGCAAATGTTACATTTCTATCCTAGCACACCAGGAAACCTGAAGTTGTGAATGGACAGCAGTACGCTGAAAAGGCATCTCTCCAGTTTCTCCCACAGCCAAAACCCGTCCTTTTTGTTCCTGAGTGTACTCTCAGCCCAGCACCACCTTAATCTTGTGTCAGACCCCAAATCCCCACGGTGGTGGCCCTGTACCTGTTTCCAGCCTGGGTGTTGAGCCCAGCAGCAGGCAGCCAGTGTAGAAGGGAACAGAGGAACAAGGTGGCTGACTGAGCCCCAAGGGAAGAGGTGGAAGGTAACAGATTAAGCTTTCTCTACTCAAATTTTAGATCACTGCCTCACCTCTCAGCACAATCCACAAGAGACAGTCTACTTCTGTCATGCTGGGAATCAAAACTCTCCTTGGACCAGGTTTGGCCTATGCCTACCAGTGGGCCATGCCTCTTTTAACAGGTTATTTGTTATTGGCTACTGTGCTTCTCTGAAATACATGCAACTCAATACAGAAACACCTCATGGTCTTAATTTAACAAAACATCTCAAATTAAACTCCCCCAGCATTATATCTGACATGCTATGACCCCTGAAGAGTGCAAAACTTACTCAGAAATGTAATAAATATATTTTTAAAAATACCTTGAGAAAAAAGGGCTGAGCATGTGTGTATGCATCCATGCAGGAATATATCTAAAAATTCTAACACAAAGTTAAAATTTCTGATTATATCACCTTTTTTTTTTTTTATCTGAATGGTAGACGCATTTCAAAAATTAAATAATAACCTCTTCTTTGCTGGCCCAAATTTTCATCTAAGTTGCTCTGAGAATTTGAAAACTGGTACCTCTGTTTTCTCCTTATGTTTCCCCTAATAATTCAGGCTAATTTATGCAAATACATGCTGAAGAATAGGCTTTTTGCCTCATTAACAGTGTAAAATTGTATGTTATTCCACCAAAAGGCTCTCCAAGAAAATACACGAGATGTGTGAATGGTTAGAAAGGAATTCCCCATCATACCTTGAGATGATTTTTTTTTCATTTACAATAGAGGTTACAAAATTTAACACATACAGACATTTTAACATCTACGAGAGACAGGATTTAGCTAACTACACTTGTTCAAACATAGTTCAAACTCTTTTTTGAGTCATAAAAGATGGCTTCTTCAGTTTGTGTGGGCAGACAGGTATATAAATACTCAGATTTTTCATCTATAAAAACGTTCATTCCCAAAATATTACATTTAACAAGTGGAATATGTCATAACAACATGAAGGGTTTGCTTTTAAAAGTTTAGATAGAAAGTACAGTGCTCTTCTTGAGCAGATTCTTTCATCACTGACATGCAAGACTTCATGCAATCCTAGCCAGGAATTCTACAGAGAAGTACACTCACTGTTATACCATATTATTAAAATGCTACAAGAGTTTTACTCATGCAGTTTATAGGAACTCAAATAAAAAGGGTAACGAACCTCCCCTCCCAGCCCAAGTTCATCAGTCTGAGACTAAATTTGGTACTTTGTTAGGGTAGCTTTTAACATAAACCTTCTGTGAACTGCCCCAAAATCTTCTGATAATTTAAAAAATTCAGTCAGGCCCAGGCTCAGGTGTGTGCATGTGCACACACACACAGAGGCAGGAATTAACATATGGTTTGCTTTGGAGGGATTTTTTGAACTGCCAGAGCTACCTCATTTATGAGGTTCTATCCCCTAGATCATTGTGGTATAAATTTTGTGATTGTTATCAAACTGGTTGCAGAGGTTCAAGGTGTTACAACAACTGCTCTCCTCCTTCAGAAGCTGATTGCTAAGTCAATCCCAAAAGTGATGGTGAGATCTCCTTTTCCATACCTTCATTCAAGTAACTTTAAGATAAGTTTTTTCTAGAAAAATACCACCTAGACTGTCTGACATTGTACAAAGAAGCTCTACTATGAAGCAGCAGCCAGCAAAGAGAAAAAAGCTATAAAACCTCAAAACATCTGACATCCACAGCAAAACCACCAGCAACCACAGCTAAGGACTGGACACCAAGCATTCACCTAAAACCAAGTTCAAATTTACCCACTTTTCCCATGAAAGCATCTCACAACTTGGGGAATGGGTAAGTATCTTACCCACTCCCATATCCAGTCACTGATTCCAACTTCCACACTGTATTTCACCTTAGCCCTCTGTTGGCAAAACATTCCTGCAGATAAGCAGTCAGTTGGATCAGGGAACAGATCTAGATTAAAATTAAGCAGACAACAACGTATCTGCTTTAACCTGGATCAGTTCCCCTATCTGATTCTCTACACAGCTGCAAAAACACTTTTAAAAACACCAGAGAGAAGGCAATGGGGGGAAGGAGGGGGTGATGAAGGGATCACATTTTTTTTGCAGCAAAGCCTTGAAATGATTGTCAGATTACAGCACTAAAGGCCAACTCTTGATCACCAAGCTGTAGCACCAATTCCAGGAAAGGAGTGTTTGAAGATTTGCCTTTCAATCAAAGAATGTTAATGGTATGCTGCTAAAATACAGGTTCCAATGTATGACTAACATAGCTGTCAAAAAGCCATGGTGCCTTACAGTTGAACAACAGTTAAAATCTTTGTTCCTTGTTAATTAACTACATATACCTATTTGTTCCTAATTATAAGCAGAGTAAGCACTCCATAATACAACTGGCAAACATATCTCAAAACAAAACTGAACTTTGTGGATAAGCATAAAAACCAGACACATCCTACACAGGAGACTTAAGTGTCATATACAGAAGATACTATTGGTTGGATTTGGCTTTTCACGTGGATGCTCTTAACATTTCAGTTCTTTTTAAATATTGTCCTCCTTCTCAACCTCCCTCTGAACATTGTATTTTCTGTGGCACAGTAAATGCATATTTCTTTACACCCTCCTCATTCAGCCTGTTTCAGCCATCTCAACGACCAAAAAGACAACACCCCTTCGGGTCTTTCTGTGAGTCTGTACTTCCTCATAACCATCATAATCTTTTCTCCTAGCTATCTTAATGTTAAGGTACTTAGTCTAAACAGTTTCATCATCCGGGTCTCCAATGGATTGCAGACTGCTTTCATTTGTAGAAGCAAGCATTTAAGAATCAAACTCCTGAAGTACAACTCACAGAAGTGCAGTCAATTTTTTTTTTTTACATAGAATGATATTTGACATTTCTCAAGTGCATCCAAGAGTAACAGGGTGTTTTTTCTCAAAATGACAACACCATCTAAAACTGTTTTCAGAAATGACAGAAATCTTTCAGCTAAGAACAGGCCATCATCCTTATTTAAAAAAAAAATCTATTTGTAAGATACAGATTTTGAATGTAACTATTCTTATAGTCATTAGCAAATGCTACAAACTTCTACAGAACTCTGCCAGCTGGGGATATCACCAATAAAACTTTGTATCAACATTAAGAAAAGTGAGTTCTAACTTCAAGAGCAAATGCTGTAATAAAAGTCAATAGAAAACTTGCATATCTTGGTTTTACAGACAGAAACTTGCAATTCCAGCTTTACTGTAATGCAGCTCTCTGAACCTTCAAGGGCTTTTAATTGAAATATTAGCATATGAACCCAGGAGAACAGGCACAAAGAGACTGCAACCATGTGATATATATTTCCCCATATAGGGAAAAGCTAAGTAGGGCCATCTAGATTATGGGTTCTTCGGTGACATTTGCAGCAACACAGACCAACTGGAGCCCACCAGCCAGTTAAACTGGCTTTAGAGGTTCTTTGCAGCATCATTTACTAGGAACACACTGCTGATAGCTGAACTGCTCCCGACTGAACCAATGGATTTATGCTGCCATAAACAGCAAGAACAGGGAAAACCTGAACTAAAAAGTTGTTTCAGGTTTATTCTGTTCTATATCTGATCTCTGCACTTAATTAAGAAACGTTATCAGACAGCCACACCGGGACCCATCTCAGTCCTACCAACCAATGTTACAAGGGAACTCTGCAAAGATTCCCCTGATCTCTCCTTCTGCTCCTCCTGGAGTATCAAATACTCCCTTTCCTCCAGTAGCTATTCTCTTTAAAACAGATTCTCATAAAGAGATGACACTTGAGTGNTTTTTTTTTAGAAAGGCAGCTGAAGTGTAAAAGGCAACGCTTCTGTGCCAGCGCTCCCAGCCACAGGAAACAAAGGATTTGCAAACCACAGACTGAGCTTTTCTGGCCAAGGCCACTGCAGTGCAAGGTTCACACACTGCTGCTCTGGGCCTCAGTGCAGGGGCTCTGATGAAAACAGCAACACATCACTTTCCCTTTCCACTGCTTCTCCATCAATTTACGCTCTTCTTCTCCAAGGCGGGCACAAGCCATCCTACTTGCTACTCCTACACTTCAGGGTAAGTTACTTTCTTCACTCACTTCAAACTATTGCCATGATGACAAATTCCATCTTACACAATAAATAGAAAAAAAATAAAGTAAAGCTTACCTCAGAAAAGCTCTCAGCAGATAATTATATTTAAGCCAATATGTAAGTGTAAAGGCAGTCCTTTCTATAGCTCATTTGGGAACAAAATTACATACACCCTTTAGTAAATATTTTTACATCTCTAGTGTCAAAACTGAGAAATGTCAACCACTGATAAAAAGGCTTAAGCATGTGAGATTCCCTACTGTATTAATCTAAAAGGCAGGAAGGAAAAAACAATCTCTTTCAGAAACAATTTGTAGGCTGTGACTGCTAACAGGATGCTCGGTTTAATTCAAGACTGTCACTAGGAAGACAACTTCTTCAGTGTTTCCTAAACGATCTAATTTAGTTTAAAAAAATTATGGAAACTTGTTTTGTACAAGATGGAAATAAAATGCTTTTGCTCTGAAGCCTTCCTATACATATAAACATAAATTGATCAGTGTTATACAGATAATGGAAATCACAAGGAAGAAGGGTAAGTCCTACTTTAAACCAATTTGAACTTAAAGTATCAGAATTCCTATAGAGAGATGTGCTGGAAGGATCAAACAATTTTAATAGAAGTACATTGTAGTGGTAGTAAACAACTTAGGAAAAGATGAAAACAAAGGCAGGGAGAGTGGGAAGACATCTTCAGCATACCTGTTTTCAACCTAGCATAGTTTTAAAACTCAGTTCTTAGGAGCATTTTCTAATTTAAGAATCAGTATTAGCATTTAGATTAGACTTCAGCTTCTTCAAGAAAATTAATTTCAATATGGATTTTTTCAATCCTTTTATTTTCCAATTTCTTCAGCAAGAACCATAAATAAAGTCAGCCCAACACCAGTTTTTTAGTCACCTGATCATCTTATCCATCACAAAGCCAACTTTTGATGGCTATGTGATTCCAGACCAGGGAGTCCTAATGCAGATGCCTTTATGTAGGCACAGTGCCCAGGAGCTATGTTTTAAGCATATATTGTTTTGGAAACCAAAAAGTTTGCTTATTTTCTCGACCTTTTTCCTCTTATCATTTGTTGATGGTTCACATTTCTTCCCTGACCTCCATCTTTATTCTAAGAAGCAATTGCAACTGCATATGTGATAATATATTCAAGAGTACAAAGTTATAATCCATTTTAATTGGTTTAGCTTGTCCCCATGATTTTTCCCTTTAATTTTCTTCCTTCCATGCAAGGAACATGGTTTGCTATTGTTGTCATCTGGGGCCACTCATGTATTCTTTGACAGGCTACTGTTACCTGTGTTTAAATTTTTAAAATAAATTAATCAACCCATATTGAAAATGTTAATCCACTGAGAGACCTGGATAAACTGACAACTATCTCCTATCTATGTCTTAATCACATTTTCCTCCCTCTGAAGACATGGGAAATATAGCCACACATGATTATAACTATCTCCCTTACCATGAGTAGGAACAAAAATCAGACTTCAAGGCCATACTTTTTACATCTAATTAGAGACAATTTAAAAGGGCTTATTTATCAAAGAACAGTTTAAAAGTGGGTTTTGTATGGCAGTTTTATTTTTGCCTCGTAGAATGAGAAGGGTAAGAATCCCATCATTAAGAGGGTATGGATGAAATGGTAGGGTTGAAATAAACACATATGAAAAAAAACCCCACCCTTCAAATCAACAGTTCAAGAGTCCTGTTTTCAATTAAGAAACTATAAGGGCATTAATTACAGCAAGTAGTACTTCTCAGTTCAAATTCTTAAAGAAAGCTTAATTTTGAAAAAGCCTCTTTATAGTTCTCTCGCTTTCTTTGCGCATAACCTCCATGACAATGTTGCCAAATGTGTGTATTACTTCAAATATTAAATCAGTAATTATGTGACTCATTAAACCATTAAATGTGGTAAACTGGAAAAGTAATGCTTTTGCAAACTTGAAACCTCCTGTATCAACAAGAAACTTACTGCCATAATGTTTGTCATTTGTAGCTGGAGCAGCTTGCTTAGGGATTTCTAAAGCTGCCTGCTCTAAAAGTGTGTCCTCCAGTGATAGAGCAAGAACTCAGAAAATTCAGCTTATTTTCTTCACTTGCTCTACTTTTAAGTGAATATATATCTCAAGATGTAACAAAATATTTCTAGAAAGCAGTAACTTCTAGAACAAAACTCCTAAATGTGACATGAGAAGTAGTAGCTTACCTTATTTTCTTCCAAAAATTTCAATTTGATAGAGACGTCATTACGCATTTTGTCGTATTTCTCTTTGTGCACTTGAAACAGTTGCTGTGATTGTTCAATCTTTGGCAGAGTGTTTGCATCACGAGGGCCAAGATTCAGCTCTTCCAGGTCTGTTCGATAAGCATCGTATTCAATCCTGAGAAGAAAGAGGAGAAGGGGAAAAAACCAACAAAACCATCTAAGGGCAGTGTCTCAAAGCTGACCTCACATATAAGGCCAAGTACAACAGAAGATGAACAAAACAGTTAAGTACAGAAAAAAAAACCAACCAAACAACTGGGCAAGTTTTTTTCTCCCTCCTCCTATTTATCAAGCAAACCCACCCTGAAGCACATTGTACAAAACTGCCTCAACAAGCACCCTCCCTTTTCTGTTCCTGTCTCAGCCACGTGCTCTCAGTCCTCTGTTTTGTAAAGGCTTCAGCAGTCAGAGCTGTTCCTGGGACATTTCAACCTACTAACCCAGAAAAAGGTAGCAAATATTTTTCAGGTCATTCTCCTCCTGTTGAGTCAGTTCACTGAAGAGTCTGTGTTGAGAGCAAGAGGCACACCAAGAGTATGACACCCCCTTTAAGCAGATGTTTGAGGAACAGGTCGCTTACACCAAACTCTGACCTAAAGCATTTTCAGCATGCTTCACCACATGCCTTAATTGGACATTTCATAGCTCTTCCACAAATACTTTTCTGAGAACTTGTCTGTCCTACAGAAAAAAAGACTGCAAAAAGGTGGTGCAGCCCTGCCCAAAGCATCACTCTTCCTTCCATACTTTTTCGTAGCTGTCAAATAATGGAACCTAGCATATCCACCAATTTTAATGGGACAAACCACACTATTTCTGACCTTTTAAACATGCTTTGTCACAGACATTTCTTAAACTGGAAACAAATCAGGATTAAAAACTGGTTATAAAAAACAATTTTCAGTTGATGTAATTGCTCAAAAACAAAATACAACCTTTTCAGAGGTAAAAGGAGTAATATTCATAGGACTCTTCCTGATTCTCATTGCCACTGTGATTGAGGATTTATATGTAATTTATGGCTTAATTCCAAAAAGGAAACTATTAAACTAATAGAGCTGATAAAAGATGGGAACAGATGAATGCTGAAGTGCAACTAGGGACGGGAAAGAAGAGGCACAGAAATAAATGCGACCTATTTTCACAGTGCAAAATGATGAACTGGCCCTGTCAGTGAAGAACCTTTGCAATTTATTTGCCTTATTAAAATGGCAAAATATTTGATTTCTTTAGTGAACAGAAAAAGAAAGCAGTGAAGGTATTTCAGGAGGGAAGAACCATATATTGAAAATCACTGACACAAACAACCACGGCAAATGTATTCTGCGTAAATTTTCAAGGGAATCCATGGAAAATGTATGCACCAATTCTTTTTTTTTTTAACATGTGTCAAAAATAAAGCAATACCTTATCTACACATTAATTCCGCCTTTCGTGCCTTTGAAAGTTTACCTAAATATCAAAACAATAACTTACTATTTTGCTTAAAAATAAGCACTAGAACAGAACAATTAAAAAACAGAGGCAAAGAACTTAAAAACTCAAGCAGTTTGCAATTTCTGACCTAAAAAAATCCCCAAAATCACAAAAAATTATATGCATAAATTACATCCTTTGCCAAATTAAAAGAAATGCACTTTATTCTGGTAAATGAAAGAAAGTCAGAATGGAACCATTCATCAGAAATAACTGTAAGTCCCTGGCAGGAAAAAGGAACCCAGCTTTAGAGTGCTATGCCACTTCTAAAAGTAACCTTCTCCAGGGTAGGAAAGCCATTATCCACTCACTAAGAAATTCCGGGTTTATTTTCCCCTTTCTGACCAAGCCTGCAACTTCTGCATAAAAACTGAAGTGTGAATTGCAGGCATTGTTCATCAACAGAGGCACAAGACTAAATGTCATTCAGTCAAAGAGATTATTTTACCTATTGCAACGCAGCTGGATAAAAGGGTTAATCTTCCACGGTCACTCTACTTAGAAAGCCACCTTAATCTAGCACGTGGGAAAAACCAGCTATAATTACTCCTACAGCTAACAAGTAAAATTCAGTCTACAAAGGAAAATGTACAAAACATTTGAAGATCTGTGCAATCAGTTACAGTTAAATGGAAACCCTCACTCTTTGAGAGCTGTGTTACAAGGTTTTTATCTGACAGGTTAGTCACTCAAATACAAGGCCTAAGCTGCTACAGAGTCTGCTTCCCGAGGATTAATCCACAATGAAAAGAGCTAGACACAGGATAGCTACCTGGCACTTTCATACTGTTTCACAGTCAACAACGTATCCTCAATTGTTTTATTCACCAACGTATTCACACTGGCAATAAAAAAGTTAATGGCCCCGAGAAGTGTTTCTCCATTTTTAGCTAGAAGTTTCTGCGTATCTGCATTGTAGCCAAACTCCTCCTATAAACAAAGAACAGAGAAAACAAAGCTGTAGATCAATTGAAGTCATAACATCCATCAGCAACTATATAAAAAGATGCAAACACAGATGTGGCAGTTCTTTCACTTCTGTTTGGGTACGATTATGATTAAGCCAATATGACTTCAATATCATATTCAGTTCATAGTTCTTATGAAATCTCTGCAACATCAGTAAAACATGGTTTATGATTTTGTTACCACACATGATGTTAAATCCTATTTTATAATGTGATTTTTCTGCACTCTGATATCTTGAATGTTACTTAAAAGTAAGTGCTAATGCAATCTTCACATTGTCATTCAGCAGGGTTTGAATCCAGTATCTCTCATGGTTGTCTAGGTAATGCTTTAATACGAACAGAGACACTGCTACATTAAATACAGTAATGTAACTAAATGCACAAGGGCACAAAGCATTAATTAGCTATTAAGTTTTATTCTTACATTCTGGAAAGGAGCACTGCAAAAAATCCCCAACATCTATCACGGTTTAATAGGCTGTAAATAATTGAAGAGCAGAGCATTATAATGAATAGCAAATAAAAATTTTAATGTAGCTCATCCATAAATTTCAAAGGGACAAGGGCAAAATTATTTCCAAGGCATTTTAGTCACATTTAGATACATGTTTGTCCATGTCTCTTTGCTAACAGCAGTACAGGCTGACCAAGGCTGCAAAGATTATCCTAATGGATGGATGCCAAATGAATCCAGTTATTATATCTATGTCATCCATATGGCATCTCCGTACTCTACAGATGGGAGTTCTAACAAAAGAGTACAATCTCTGGTTGTAATGACTGTAAAACACACTAGGTTCATATTTGGAACTTGGGTCTTTTTAGGCTTGCACACTGCCAACAACTGACTCAGAAGTGCTGTATTCTCTCAGTCTCCTTTGATCTGTCTAGAAAATGAACACCAGAGCCAAATGATATTTCATGTTAACAAGTTCATGACAGTAAGGGTAATGGGTAATGGGCAATGGTAAGGAAGAATCCTCTAGAAAAGAAAGTGCAGTGGAAGTGAGCAACTGAAGGAGAAGAAAAAAGGAAGAGAACTCAGGGCAAGTTTTCATGAGCTAAGCCCTGTAAACACTGTTAAAGATCTGTCATCTTTGCTTTGTACAGCTGCTTGGGCAGCAAAAGCAGTTGGCTAAATTGCTACAGATTTTGCTGGAAAAAAACCCCAAAACAAGTATTTTCCAGCCGGCTTTGCTCTAACATTGCCAGCTACACAGCTAACACGAGTGCTAGCACAGAGAAGAAATAACAGCATGCTGGGAGAGACAAAAGCAGTAGGACTGCCCCTTGCAGCAGCTTAGTCCCATCTCTTTTTCCTCCTGCAGGCAAGACCGCAATTAGTTTTCCAGCCGGTCCTCTCACTCAGATTATCCCAGACCCAAAAAAACAACACTACCACTTCAAAGGGAGAGGTAAGAAGGATGGGACTGCAGTGGCCTGCAGTACTGAGGAACGTGCTAACCAACAACTGTGTCCTTCCAATGGCTCATAGTTTCATACAAACTTCTGAGTTTTGTCCATGAGCTCTGCAGATACCTTTTGAAACACACAGGAAATCCCTTCTGTACCAAGAGTCTACACTCAGTTCATACCCTATGCTCAGGTCAATTAAAATCGGGATTCATCTCCTTATATAACTAGAGGCACATTAGCCTGGAACCAGGAGTTGTCTTTGTATCCAAAAGAAAAACAGCAACCCATTCACATGAAGTAATACCTCACCAGATACCACATTAAAATTTCGTTTTGTTATGATATATAAAAGAAGACGTATTACCTTAAGACTTGGAGGGGCTTTTAAAATTTTATTTAGGCTTATATACTGTTATCACATTAAAGACTAACTGTTCAGAAATTTTACTTTTAGTCCTGCACAAGTTTTAGAGGCAATAATCCAAATATCCAAATGTAGGCCAGGCTACAGATGATATTTCATTGCAGATTAAACAGAGGGAAAACACAAAGAGGAAAGAGACAAACACCAGGCAAGTCTCCAAGAGGCAAAGGTTAGATAACTTTTATTACAGCAGCAGAAACCTTTACTTGATTTTCATCAACAGCCCCATTCAATAATCTACACGAGATGAATGACGGAAACAAATTCCAAGACCAATACAAGACGTTGAAAGAACCTGGAAGATCAGTATTCCCATTAGAAGTTACAAGCTAATCATGGGAAAAAACCCAAGATTCATTACATGAGCATTATGCCAGATTCCATCCAAGTTTTGGAAGAAACATCCAGCTTCAGCACATACTTCATAACAATCACTAAGTTCTGCCACAAACCACATGCCCGTATTTGTGTCAAGAATAAACTGATTATTAAAAGCTTCTTTTAGCAGATCATTTAATTTCTTAGCTGCTAGAAGTGCTCTACATTCACAGATTTTCATCTGTCAGACTTACATTAAAAATTCCTTCACATCAGTGTAGGAGTTTTAAATTTTTTCAGCTAGCTATCACTTAAGGTTCCTCTGTGCAAGCATGAACTCCACCTACTCCCTTAAAACTCAATGGGAAAAGAGAATTATGAAAAGACAGATGTTTTTAAAATCACAAAGATAATTTGAGCTGTTTCAGCAGCTACATTTTAGGGAATCATTAAACCATTTAATACTGGTTTTCCAAAGGACCAAATTGTTTTAACTTCGCAAATGCAGAACAAGCAATGTAGAAGCAAGTCAGCTGCTATACTCTGTAAGCAACATCCACCTTCTCTCTCTTTACAGCAAACAGCTTTACTACTGGCAACAGAAAGTGCCAGTACCACAAAAACTTCTAAACCATGGAATCATAACAACCCAGATATCTCAAGATTGCCTCTCTTGCTCAGCAACTCCAGACAACGTAAGAGTACGGATTAGTCTTATTAGTAGGAAAATTCTGATTTAAAAAGGACTTTGAGATCAAATCTCAGTGCTTAAATATGCTACAGAAAAATAATTTACTCCCATTCAATGTGTACAAGTGAAGTCATGGGCCCTAATCTACTTACTCCCAGGCACATTCCCCAAAGACATCTTGTAATTGAAATGACGTAACACTCTGGAATACTTTGATGACATTTCATTAGAAGCAAACTTAATAGTAAAATGCATCTTCTCTACAAAGCATAATTGTCAGTTCTCGAGTTCAACCATAGAGGCTAACATTTAAGAAACAATAAAGAACTACAGTAATTTCAATAATTTCCTATGATTTTACATGAATTACATAAGCTTCCAAGACAAAGAGCATGTAATAAATTGTTAACTACAATGTTTAAAAAAGTAGCTGCTAACTAGTAGATACCCTGCACGAGTCAATTAGGCTTATCTTCATCTCTGCCACTGTATGTTTTAACTATAAAAGTCTTACATGAAGTTCCAATGATTTCAAACTCAGGTCAGCAAATGCATCTCCAAGTTGCCTTTGGGTATGTACCATCTGGAAGAGCTGCGTGGACAGTGTCTGTGCCAGTCTCAAGATATTTTCATATTTTTTTTTGTTATCTCTCAATATATCTATCTGAGCTTCTAGTTCCAGGTCTACTGTTCTTGAGCCACGACCCAGTTTTTCAGAGATGATCTGACGTGTACACTGCAGAAAAAAAATTAAATTATAAAGAATCAAGTATATTCAAGACAACAGAGCATACACCCATTTTCAGCTTCAAGGGACATATAATTACACACAATTCTTTCACAACCACCCCTCCCAATATAAGTTTGCACAACAAACTGAAAAAACAACACAGTCTTTAGAAGTTTATCAGGACTCAGCAAGAACAGCTGGACAAGTCTCAACTCCTACTAAGATGAATATTCAAGTGAGCGAATCAAGAGCATAACTAATTGTTTCTCAAGTAAAAGAACATTTATCTCTTTATAGGTTTGGTGAATCTCATTAAGTTAAAAGAAGCATTTTAGCCCACTGCATTTAAGTCAGTTAACAGGAGCATTACTATTCTGCATAAAAATGTCTAGTTAGTAATCTTCTGGGCTTTGTCTACCAATCATCCAATTCCAGAAGATCCATGTTACATTTTCCAAAAATGTTCTTTTTGAGGTTTTTTTCAGGGGGCAAGTAAGAAGGTGGTGGTTTTCAGCATGTTTTTCTAAACCTGACTAGAACACTGGGAACTCCTACTGAGAAATACGCAAAAGTAATAAAATGCACTTATTATTTACACATCTATAAAACGGTGACGATTGACTGAGATTTCTTTTCTGTCAAAGTCAAATTCTTAGTAGATTTGCCGTTCATTAAGACACTGAGCAGGAAATGTGCTCTTACAAGGCTGCAGACACTTTCACCCAGCCTATGGCTGTGACAGAGCAGGCTGCTACCACATTCCACTGATCTGTGACACCTTCTCTGCCAGAGATTCGAGCCCAACTTGGCAGTGAGCCTCCCAAGATGCACACTGGGATTTCCCTTGACTGAGACATAGGAGAAGCCATTTGCAAAGCAGATGTGTAGCAAAGCTATACAATTTCTCTATGGAAAGCAAAATTATTTACTGCTGTAGTAAGTTGCTTGGTCCCAAGGGGTGAAGGGATAACCAACTTACACACATGAAAAACTACTGCTAGAAATAAAAATTACAAGGAAATTAAGTTAGTAGTCAAGGCCACAACTACTCTGAAAGGACTTAACCTAAGCACAAAGCCGCTATTTTTATCTGTTTTGTGAAATAATGCCCAAGCTTATAACATACTACCCAAATGCACTACAGCACTGGATTTCCCAATTCAAGGACTCCCCAGATACACCACGGAACTGGATTTCCCAGGGTTTCCCAATTCAAGGACTTCAGTTTAATCCTGTCCTTACTCGTGTCCAAAGGAGATACACATTCAACCTGTTGGAACTTCCATGTCCTTTCCAAATGATGAACACAGGAAAGAGTCAAGAATGATCAAGGAGAACAAGTTGGTCATGACCCATAAGGTTTAGGTTGAAAGGTACAGATTATTTGGGCTACTTCACTAGATTCAAGTATTTCACAAGAAAAAGCACAGCTAGTCTAGGTGACATTTGTCTGTCAAGCATCAGAAATTTGGGTGAGCATAACAAATCATAAACTAGAATATAACTTTACTACCAAACTCTCCAAGAGAAATTGCAAAATACAGCTTAGCAATGAGTGTGCTCAGAGCATAAATAAGCCTTTCATTAGGAACTATGGAAGTGATGGTCAAATTTTGGCTATTTCCCAAGAGAGCTGACGCACACACTCACAAACCCCTAAGGAAATGCAAGAGAAAAATCTGAATCATGGAAAGCAAAATTTTTGAAAGCAAGGATAAATTACAAATGAAGGGATTATTTTCAACCAAGGGGTATTTGCTTCAGGAGTTAAAGCAAAACACTTAAAAAAGCCCAGCAGTGACAAGTGAGGAAAACCCAGTAATTGGAAAGACTTACATTGCATACTTTGTTAACTCAGATGTAGCGAAAGATAAAGATGCCCCAATCTATTTTGATTTACTCCAGTTCTACATGGACCAGTACAAGCACACAAGTTGCTCTGTATTCTCAATAGCAAACAAAGAAAAATCCACTCATTAATTCCACTGTGCTTTGTTCTAAGAGTACCTATAAAGGAAACTGTCGTGAATACGACCACGCTACTCAAAAAGAAGTCACCCAGTGCAAAGCTTAAGAAAAACAACTCAGAGGAAAAAAAAAGTTACCAAAATACATTTAAGAGAAATGCATTTTAAATTGTATATGCTAAAGATTAACAGAGGCATTACTGGACATGTCTCAGAAATAAATGTTCCACTAGTAGCCCCGTGTTAAGAGAGATTTGTAAAACAGGTTTGCCTTTTTTTTCCCCTCAAAGTTTAAGGAGTTGTGTGAAAAACAAAAATATACACTTGTTAGAATTGCTGAAAGTCAAGAAGAGTAATGACTTTCTTGTGCCTAAATGTTTTTGCTAGACTGAAAACCTCTTTCTCATCCAAAGGGAAAGTCAGGGGCTGAAGAAAGAACAGAAAAGATCTTGTCACTAGACTATGGAAAGAAGGGCAATTTCTTTTCACACTAACTCACTAACTAGGGAGCATACAACTGGCAAATGTGAAGGGGGATGGTAGTTGCAAAGGCATTTACAGATGATGGGAATGACTTCTGAACATATCCAATAATTTAGATTTCTCAACCCCTGATACAGACACCATGGCATAGGAACCACTCATGTCAGATTCCTAAAGGGCTTCCTAACAACCAATTTCACCACTAACTCCACTTTTAGATTAATGTCTGTTACATTGATACCAGGGGATTTTAAGTTCAGAGGGATTCAAGTGCTGACCATTTACTCCTGCCCTTCATTTCTGCATCTTCTAACCTATGAACAGTTAGCTATTATGAGATAAGGAGGACACTTCTTCCCATGATCTTTCTGATGGGAACCAAAGCAAGCCAATATTTCCACAAATTTAAACACTGTCCTTAACCATATTAAGTATGCTTTTTGTACGTAGCCTACTACACAAATATATGGCATCTCCAGGTACATTTGCATAATACTCCATCAACTCAAAATGAACTCTTAAGTTCTCTGAATGATCTTATACCTCAAAAAAAGAGGGTACAAGAAGTCAATATGGAATTCTAGAAAGATCACAACTGACATATCTCCTTAGGCATGTTAGGGAATAAGTAAAAGAAAACATTAATTTAGTTTTCTGAAAATGCTAGTCTTTGTTTGCTATGTCATAACTGGTTTGATTCCGGATTTCAGGAAGGGGAGGCTTAAGCCATGAAAGAAATCTAAAAATCTGGACTTTGCAGAGACTACATCCAAAGAAATAATGTTCTAAAAAGGATCCAAGACCCCTTTTCCCAACATTTTTCACTAGTCTTCTGGTTGTTGGTTCATGTCAGTGAGTTTGAGACACTGTGAATTTTTTTGGTTTTGTTTTCTAAATCGAGCTACCAAAATCACAGAAAAAGGTCAAGTCCTGTCCTATTTAGTAGCGGTATAGCAGATTTGATCCCAAGAGTCAATGCTTTAAACAGACAAGAGAATTTTAAAGAACAGCTTCAGCTGAATAGCACGTATTCTGATTGGACCACAGCACACTGTCAGAGTAGCTGACAGAATCACAGAATTGGTCAGGTTGGAAGGGACCACAGTGGGTCATCTGGTTCAACATCTCTGCTCAAGCAGGGCCATCCCAGAGCACATGGCACAGGATTGTGTCCAGAGGGTTCTTGAATATCTTCAGTGAGGGAGACTCCACAACCTCTCTGGGCAACCTGTGCCAGTGCTCGGTCACCTGCACAGTAAAGAAGTTCTTCCTGATGTTCAGGTGGAATTTCCTGTGCATCAGGTTGTGCCCATTGCCTCTTGTCCTGTTGCTTGGCATCATTGAGCAGAGCCTGGCTCTATTATCTTGACACCCTCCCTTCAGATACTTTGTAGGCATTCATGAGGTCCCCTCTCAGTTGTCTCTTCTCAAGGCTGAACAGGCCCAGCTCCCTCAGCCTTTCTTCCTGAGAGATGTGCTCCAGTCCCTTCACCATCTCTGTTCCCCCTCCACTGGACTCATTCCAGGAGCTCCCTGTCTCTCTTGTACTGAGGAGCCCAGAATTGGACACAGCACTCCAAATGTGCCTCACCAGGACTGAGAAGAGGAGGATCATCTCCCTCAACCTACTGGCAATGCTCTTCCTAAGGCACCCCAGGATACCATTGGACTGCAACTTCTGCACTTGCTACAATATTTACAGGACAAGAAAAGTAGCCATTTGGTTAGAGATTAAAAAAAAAAGAAACTTCTGATTCTAATAGAAAGACAGCATAAGCATTTACTAGGGGGTAGAAAGTGTCCATCCCTGCTTCCCATCCTCACTGAGGAGGATGTCCTTATCTGGACTTCACGAACACTGGAGGGATTCAGACTTTCTTTTCCACAGATTCTTCATTTCTTCATGGTTTGATGTAGACCCTACTAATGCACCTGTCCACAACTCTATCATTTAAGCTGTAGGCATAACATAAAGCAATTTTTCAAAACTGGTCTTTGTTTAAAACTCTTGACAGGAATGCATTCCCTGACAATTGTTCCTTACTTTATAGCTTTTTAATGAGAGTCACTTCTAGCAGAGTGGTGTGCTTTAAGCACCTTTTCATTATTCTTCTGTTATTTTTTAAATTTCATCAGATCTCAACTGATCATGAAGTAGAAGCATATAAAACACACAAATTGAAGCAACTATTACAACACTAAGAAAAAACAATCAGTCAAGACAGAACAAAAACATCAGAATACCATATAACAAGTTTTGAACTTATAGATAGCCCTGATATTTTCACGTCAACTAAAATGTTATTGTATCAGCAATCAACTCAAAAATAGCAAAAAGATTTAATTCTGAGCTTTAGTGCTGAAATCTCTACACTTGGAATGATGAAGGGAACATTAGAAACAGAACGTTCTTTACCTTGCTAAATCAGTAATACCTATTAAATACCTATTAAAGATTTTCCACATTACACCAGGGATTTAACAAAGAATGCTACACTTGGAAGAAAACTAAGCCTTTCCTATACATTCTTGCTTATGCTCACTGCAACAACAGCTTATTTCATACAGCTCTAGTCCTACCTAGTAGTGAACTCACTTGCAGAATACCTACATACACACACACACATACAGCTGCATACCTTGTAAGTGTTTAGGCTCCACTTTCTCACCAGTTCCAGTTTCTCCATTGCTGGATTCTTCACTTCATCTGCTAACACAACAGGTCCACTCTTCTGCTGAGCTCTGCTCCCTGTGTCAGACACAAAGCAAATCTTCAAGGCCTTGGGTCTGGGCTTTTTGTTTGTTACTTTGTTTTAAGGGATTAATAGCAGATATGGAAGACTTGAGCAATTGCACATCCAAAAGCACAGCAAGGTGACAGTATGAATTTAAGATGAATATGCACATTTTGTAATCAGTTCCAGAAAGAAAGACTTACTTTAAAACTGACATAAAATGGATGTATATTTCACTATTTCATGAAGTAATAGGCTGAATTAAATGGACTGAAAGCTTAAAGCAGCTTTTGAGACATGTTTATTACTTAATCTATGTTTAAAAACTCCAACAGTTGAACACTCTTTTGCATTTAGCCAATCTAAAGGTCTGTTTACAACCTGAAGACCATTAAACAACAACTACTGGCATACTGTTGTAATGAAGTACAGAGTTTTTTATTTCTTTTCCAATGAAAGTCATTCTTTCCAGAAGATGTGTTCAGCCAATATTTAACTTATTTATTTCAGTTTTATTACCTCATTGTATTAGGAACAATTAATTCTACAAACCATGAGCATAAAACCAGCAAAGAAGAGATTTAAAGCAACAAATTAAAATACCTAGGGCAAATCGCCACACACAAATTGCCGTTATTCAGCATTTTCAATATACTATCCTATACTATATCCTAGTATAGGATATCATGTGGATTCCATGTTTCAATTTTGCAAAATTCCTACTGTCCTAAATACTAAATACTAAAATTGCTAAGTATTGTCACTTTTTAAGCAACATTTTTATTTATTCCTGTACGTATTCATTTTAACTATTCCTGCCTCTGATCCCTACTGCTACTTACGGCCACTCTTTCCAAGTTATTTATGTAAGCAAGAGTTTTGAAAAAAGTCTACACAGATGCCCCAAGATACTCCTTTAGCATCAAGTTCCACTGTGCTTTTTACATCTTCAACATGCTGTGCAAACGTTAAGTAATTAACCCTCTCAACAGCCTTATGAGGTAACTGAGTTAAGTTTTCTCCTTTTATGCAGGAGGAAACAGACTAAGATGTTAAGTAATTTGCCCATAGGCACAAAATGAGTCAAGTGGCAAAGCCTAGTTTGGGTGTTGTGAATTCCTATTGGCCACCTCCATAGTCTATTGGAATATGTGACCTTTTGGGCAAAAAATGCTGAAAGTTTCAGCTTTAACCTAAATAAAAGATTTTGGTCACTCCAATTTTATCTACTGTTTGTTATTATTAATATTAGTCGTAATTTTAATTTTATAGAGTAAAAGCAGCTTCGAGAGAGGAAAGCAGAGGTTAATTTGTAAACTGTTGAAGTCAGAGCCACCAAAATCCCCCAGAAGTTTTATTTCCAACTCATAGTAAATCAAATAATTAGAAACGTGGAGGGGTTAGTACACTGTCAGCAGAGACAAGGGTGTTATCCATTCAGTGCTTCAATACCTGTGGGAATAATTAAATCACAACCTTGTCCAGCCAGTCTGCTAGCTGCTGCACTGCTAGGAGATATAACAGATGATTTGGGTGATGCTGAGGAACCTGAAAAGGGGACATTTAACCATGAAAATCCATCATCTTCCCTTAGAAATGAATGTGCACCCTTACAGAGACATACTTCCAAAACAAAGAAACATTGGCTTCAGCAACTATAGAAGTATTCACAGAAAAGTTGTAGGAATTTCTGATGGAAATGCTTTTTAAGAGATGCATCTCTCCATGTGAACTACTCCAAGGTTTTATGATTAAATCTTTTTCTCTAGGTCATGATGACAATTTTTTTTTCCGTAAGAGCAATCAAAATACAACTGAGGTGCTCATCAGTAAAGTACAGACCATAAACAGAAAATTCCATGGAAGATGGTTATATAACAATCCACAGCTGAAACATCCTTCTTCAGATTTAGGTAGAATTCACTCTGCATTGTCACTGAATGGTACTTAAAGCATTAAGGGGTGAAGTAAGCCCCAAAATCTCCGCCAACTTCAGATACACTTAATTAACATAGGCTCTTAAGTCTGTATAAACAGGCAGCAATAAGTTATCCTGAAGATCATACAAGTCATTAGCTGTGAAAGTGTGTAAACTCATTCCCAAAAGAAAGATTTTACAGCACTTGCTTTTTCTCTTAAAAAAACAAACAAGCAAAAAAAACAAACAAAAAAACCCCAAACCAAAACAAAAAGCAACCAGCTTTAAATGACCTGCACTCTGTGTTCTCTAAGCTGTTTTAGGATTATGCTTATTATGCTTTTCAGAGCTTTGCCACTCTTTCGTAACAGATAAATCTGAAGTGGCATCCTTAGGGAATTTTCAGGATTTACAAAAACAAGTAAGTTAGCTTTTCTTCTCTAGTGATGAATGACCACAATATTGGGGGGGAACATTTACTACTTTTGCTGAGAAATTCCAATATTCTTCAGGGCTAACAGTATGCTGAGGGGAAAGAAAATCAAACCTGAACTTGGCAGTTTCAACAAAATTTAGTTATCAGTAACACCAAAAACATCACTCAAAGTAATTGGATCAACAATCAGCTTTAAAACATTTCACAGAGCACTACCAACATGGGGTAAATAAATATAATGATTTGGATCCAACTGCACAGAAAAGATGAGACAAAGACAGCTCACTTGCTGTGTCCTTCCATAGAGATACATTGCATAAGAGCTGCAACTGAATTCATCCAGGCATAAAAGTTTGACTGCAAGATCCTGCCTGAATCATTTCAGCAAGCGAGCCAAGACAAGCAGTTAAAAAAATCCTTATCATTTGACAGAGTATTAACACAGCCTTATGCATGCTTCATCATTCAACATCCCCCAAATCCTAAAAGCCCTTCCCCTCCAGTGCTGTCTACTTTGCATTCAAAAATGAAGCCCTAATAAGGACACTCAAACAGAACATAGAATTTTCAGACAAAGGGGAATCATTCAACTTTTGTCCATGGTTTCATAGGAAGCCCTAGCTTTTACCACTTTTCTCTCTCTCTGATTTTGTTAGAACATCAGGAAAAATCTGAAGAAAATATCCTTGGAGAAAAACTGTGATATCTAAAGCGACCAAAGCTCATAATTTGTGTATAGAAATTTCCACAGAACATTTGCATTTCAAACATATTAGTGGAGCTTGAAACATCTTAAGACACTTTTCACTTACAGGCTAATACAATTAACAGTTGGAACAGTTATCCTGCTAATAGAATACAAAAAGGCAGGAACGGTGAGCAGTTTGCCATCTGCTCCAGTTTTTAGCTAGATATTTTGCTAATTTCAAAGGCATAAAGAAACACAGCATTCACTTTGTAATATATGTAAAGTACAGCATGTAAATCAACTGTTTTCATAAGCAAAGAATTTTACCAAACAGGAAATGAAGCAAAATGCAAATTTAATTTATGACTACAAAGAGACTTATTTTCACAGCTGCACATCTGAGATAATTTAAAATCTTTCAAAGTCAGAAATTGTTGAAGGTACATAATTCATTAAATACCATCTGCCCATACAATATCATGGTATTCCATTGCTTTTAGACAGGAAATAGTGACATTACTGGCTTGTTTATCACTTTGCATTTCTCACTGGTTAATACCATTTAGATTCTCTAAGTAATACATTAATACGACAAGAAGAATCCCACTTTTTAATCTACTCTAGGTAAGTGAAGTGTGTATCAAGAAATAAGTAACTCTCCAGTCATCTTTCAAATCAGAACAATAACCTGCAAAACTTAAACCCAACTTCAACACAATGTAAGAGTAAAATTCTTCAGCCTGACACCAGTTCAAGGTGCTCAAGGCCTTCCCTTCCTGTAAGTGCAGACCAGCTTAACACTAAGTAGTTTCCTTTAGTCCTTTGACAGATACTACAAGTGTAGCATATATTCTCTATTTTAACAACCCAGCTACCAGAGAAGATAAAACAGTTGTCACTAATGCAAATCTCAAGGTGTACCAAACTGCTCAAAGCAGCTACAGAGCACTGTGTTTCCGACCATTTAAGAATATGTCTAAAGATTTTAAGTTGAGAAATACCAAAAAAAAAAAAGCATTTACCTTTACTTGGAAACTGTCCTGCCTCAACAACTCCCTCTTTGGCACTGTCAAAGCCATGAGATGTTATTTTGGTTTCAGAAAGTCCAAGTCCAACTGGTAACGAACATTTCAAGTCCTGGAAAATGTATTATTAAAAATGGAAAGTTAATGATGAAACAAAAAGGATTGAAGTGACTCAAAAGTATTATAATGCAGTTTCAGCAGCTCTCAATCAATTCTGTCTTTAGCCTGGAAAGTCCTTGCTGGTGTCACAGCTTTTTACTGCTATGCACAAATAAAACATAAATGAATGAGAAACACTGTAAGTATAGACTGAGTATTTATTCCAGATTTTTTTTTGTTATATTGATGACCAAGTAGAACTGCTTGTCTAAGAGAAAATGTGGCCAGAAACACCATGTTATGTGGTCTGAAGCCGGTTCAAGCAACCATACCAGTTTAACATAGCTTCCAGTTAAAAACTGACAGGGGTGCAGAATTATATAAGATTATCATGCAGAAAACACCTTACAAACCAAAAATATGGAAGCAACTATCATAATGTTGAAGATTTAAAAAAAATCACTAAGCAAGAAATAGCCTTAAAATTCATAGCATTCTTATTTTTTACAAATAGCTCATGAAATCTTTTTAATATTTGACGTGGGGAGTCATCCAGAAAGGCATCACTTCAACTTCCTTCTGAGCACCTATTCTACATTGTAAGTGCTCAGAGCACAAAGCTGCCACTTACTTTTGTTTGCTTTTGAAACTCCTTCATTAAAAATTGCCTGAGAACACCTTGTTTAACTTTTGAGGGCTAGATTAACTACTTCAATCAGCTCACAAGGAACCAAAGTCTTCACTGAAATGCAGCACAGGCCTAAGAATCCACACACCACATACCATCCTACTGCTCATTTCTACTGTCTTACCTACCTCTACAAAAAGCTCCCCACAGGTTTCCTGACTATGTTGCCAGCGATCTAATTGAAGTTTAAGCCTCTGGTGCTATGGAATTAGACATAGTGCTTTAAAAAAAGCTCAGGTTTTAAAGCCATTTAAAAACATTAATTCATAGAAGTAACAAGCGAGTGAAAAAGTACTATGAAAGTAAAAGCAAAAAGGTAAAATACAGTTACAAAAAATAAAGCGTCAAGAAATCAGAACACTGTCAGCGTCTGGAGTCAGGTACTATTCTGCATCCCCTCTGCTTCCATACAGAGGTAAAAAAGTGAAAAAAAGTATAGAGGACCACTAGAGAAAAGCTATACATAGCTTTAAGATGTTAGTGTCTAGACACAATGTAGTAACTACTTATGATCCATGCAATGCTTCCTTCTAATTACAAAGAAAACACAACCTTTAAAATCTAATCCATGTCTGACCTATTACTGTAGTCACTCAATCCACAAACCAGAAGCAAGGTAGTGCATAAGAATGATACTGATACTGCCTAGAGGCTCAGATTGTCAAGAAGTAGTTTTGGATCACATCCCCCCAGATTTATTTAGATGTCTTCAGTTTAAGACAAATCCCTGGGAAGAAGAAAAAAGGAAGAACTACAAACATATGAATTCCAGCAAATTAATTTTTCCATGTGAATTCCAGGAATCTCACTGACATCAAAAACCCAGCATGTTACTGCAAAGAGTAATCAATTCCTACAGCCATACTTTCACTTACATGAACAGGCTATTTGATAACAGATCATGCCATAATTTGTGTATCTGAAGCATTATACAATAAAAAAGAAAACTAACAGTGTGAAAAACAGTAGTCACATGCAGAACCTGATCTCACAAATTAAGCATACCAGAACATTGGATACATACTGTTTTCAGTCTTTACAACTGACTTAACACTGGTGCTTCCATTAAAGTACTCACAGTTGACAGTATGCTAGAAAGCCTTTGCTTCAACTTAGTTTAACTAATAGAGTCCATTTAACTCAAAACGTAGCAAGTCACTAGAAGCTGAAAAAGCAGAGACACCTGAAAAAGGACAACCAGACTGCAGAGAAGATGCATTGATTTCACAAAAAGGACGTAGCATGATTTTTTTTTTTTCCTGAAGGAACCTTGGCATGTTGATTAGTTTTCAGAAATATCTAAACCTGTAGCCAAACAAATGTAGACAGCTAACCTGCTTAAGCATGTTCGCAATAGGAATCTAAGCAATCATCTGTATTTAAGGTTATAAAATGCAAAACATCTGCTTTGTACAGACAAAAGTTTGTATCTAAACCTAAGCAACTGCACTACTTCAATACACTCAATGTAATTCTAATCTGAAGTTAAACACAAGCTGAACAAACTATAGAATTAGATAAATCAAAATACTACAATGCATCCATCTCTTAAATAAAAATTTGATATTTGGATTATGAAAATTTTAAAGAGCTACAATTGTATATATATACCAGAGTTTTTTACATAACTATATACATATGTATATGTATACAAACACATATTTGTTCAGAGATCTACTTTTTTCTCACTGTCAGAAAGGCAAAGTTCAATTTAAAGAAAGGCAGTTGAATTCAAACCTCTTTTTAAGCACCTATAAATCAGT
Source organism: Falcunculus frontatus (assembly GCA_013398115.1). Classification (NCBI taxonomy): domain Eukaryota; kingdom Metazoa; phylum Chordata; class Aves; order Passeriformes; genus Falcunculus; species Falcunculus frontatus. The sequence goes on along the minus strand of VZRV01001115.1, from coordinate 1,840,908 downwards.
TCAAATATATCTTTATGAAAAATTATATTCTTGCATATGAATTTAAAAGAAAACTTTACCATTTGTTGATTTATACATGACCAGAATCAAGAAAGTCAGTGATTATCAAAACAATACCTTTTTGTTGTTTACAAACATGCAAGTTACTGTTCAGGGGAGACACATTGCTGCATGTAAACTACAATTTTTAATGTCATTCTTGCAACTGATTGTGCTTGCTTTTTTTTTTATACAAGTGTAAATAAACAAAAATATGGCAAAAAATCTGTAATCATACTGACAAAACAGTTTATCCCTTCAATAACTTACAAAGAAGGATAATTTAGAAACACTGCACAAAATGTCACACTTAAGGGAAGGTATGACTGTACTTAATGTTTGAGTGGTAAGAAGACAACCTAAATAGCTTTCCTTTTTGTTCCCACTAAATATAAGTTTGCTGTTACAACATAGGAAGTGAGGACAGATTCCCCTACTACAATATGGTGATTATATTTTCACAATGTATTGCTCTTCTACTAAGTTTAAGATTTTCCCCCTTCTTTGTAAAAGGTAAATTCAAGTCTGTAGAATTGATCAAAATTTATTGATACATTGCAAGCCCACAAATCTATTAATGGATCAGCATCAGCAAAAAACAAATAGAAAAATGCTTCATTAATAATTTTCATTTTTATGAGGCTGAAACCATGTTTATGCAATTACCATCTAGCAGAAGTATTTTAATATTTTAAGTTCACTGAGACACAGAGCTAGAGGTATCAAAAAACCACAACTCAGAAAATTCCTAAGTTAAAAGGTTGCATTACCTAACCCATTCTCAGGCGTTCAGCATGCTAAAGGCTCCAAGAAGCAAAAGCATGAAATATAGCTACACAGAATAGCTGCACTAGCCTAATTAGGTCTAGTCAAGACAGTTCAAATCTGTACGTCATAGAACATTTAAGCCACTTTAACTATTTGTTAAAATCCAATTTTAATTACTTCAAATCACTATATTAAACAAAACATATTTTAGTCAGGTTAGCCTTATTTACACAACTCTATTATACAGATCATCTGATGAACCAGTATGAATTTTTGACATAGCAATCCTGTTGAGACAGTAGACATAGCAAAGAAGTCGTTCAGAATGCATGTTCATGAAGGAATGTTGGCTGAATTACAAGACTATTTCCAAAATGATACTTCCCAATCATGCTATCCATAATAATGTAAAATGAAGAGGGGAAGGACCAGAATTGTATTGTTTCTCCAACAGCAGAAACCAACCTAGCCAAAACTTAATTTATAGAAACTTACTTAACTAAGGAGCAACTAAGGAAACAACACTGTATTAATTTCTTAGTTATACTACTCCAGTAGAAATGCATCACTAAGCATTAACTTCTGCTTAATACCAACAGGAGGTTTGACACATACAGTTTTACTTGCCTTTACCACCTTGAATTAAGGTATTCTTAAAACCTCACAGCAATGGCTCGTTCAACAGTGGAGCAACTAATATCAGACCACTCATACGCTTGTTTATTTTTTAATGGTGGATGACATCTGAAATAAAACTACTCAAATTGCCTTCAGGAAAAATTTACAACATATCTGATTGTAAAGTTCACAGTTTAAAGTGTGATTACAAGTCCTATGGAACAAAAGGTTATGTAGATAGACACAACGTCTATCCAGTAAGATACACGGGCTCTGAACTTTAACTTCTTATCAAAATCACGTGCAAGTAGAGCTCCTTGTACATATTCAGCATTTTCTTCTTCTCTTTGCCCCATTACATCACTCAGTTCCTATTTTCCACTAATTAAGCCACTAGATCCTCACATCAGTATAAATTCAACATAAATAAATGGGAGGAGACCCGAAGGCTTTAATCTTTGATAAAGAGGCAAATAACAGACTAACACATTTCTTCTATTCTCCAATACACTGCTCTTCACTCAGAAGACTCCTTCTACTACATCCCTTTTGCTTTACCTACTGTCATACTACAATCCAGTTTTAAATTAGTTTCCTTCTACTCTCATCATTAACACGCATATTTTTGGTTTTTCAGACTGTATGAAAAACATTTGACTTTTTTTTTAATCTCCTAAAACCAGTTTTCTAGAACTGACATTTCTAGAAATAGATTTTAAATCAGTATACATTAATTAAAGTATAATTACCCGAAGTAAAAATCTAAATACGTCAGTCAATATAGCAAAACCTAAGAGATTAACTCAGATGTTGCAGGCAGAATGTGAGTGACAAGGCTGGCATTTTTTTTTTCAGAAGGCAAAAGACAAAAGAGAATTGACCTTATCTATTTGTGCAGTCCGGCAATAAAATTACAGAACAAGACAGTGAACACATGCACTCAGATTAATCAGATCCCAGACCTTATTTCATAATTCTGTTAAGATAAATTGAAGACTCACAACAAAGTTCATTATCTTTTGCATCCTGAAGTTTATTACTGGTATTATATACATGCTTAACTATGGTTTTGTTCCCATAAGAGTACAATAAGAACCATGAGAAGAGGCAATACTAAAAGTGAAATTAAGCAAATTCAGTCTCAAACTGATAAGAATATCATACAGATTTTGTGCAATACTTTAAACACAACAAATAGCTTACAGCTGCTTGAGTATCTTTACAGTCAGACCAAACTGTTTTCTGAAAAATTTAGTTTATTCCTATGCAGCTTTCACACTACATGGCATAAAGGAATAATAGCAATATACTTCCCTCATTCCTTCCTACCATCATCAGCACCCGATCCCCCCCAGTCACATTAAAACACCACTGTGCTAATCACATAATTACAATAGCATGGGAGGAAAACTGGGCTCTAGAAGTCAGGGGTAAGTGAAGTAAAACAAGTGAATAATATAAACCAGCTAGACTTTTTTATATTTTGGGCTTTCTTACACAAAGGAGCAAGACAAACTTTTGGTTAGGAAATGCTGAAGTCTTCTGTCTAACAAATAACCAAACATTAGCGAACAGTTCCATAGACCAAGTTCTTAAAGCTCAAGTGAGATCCAACAGAGCTTGGGGAGTTAAAAAGCACTATGTCAAGCTTTTTCATAATGAAAGAACGTTAGATATTTGATCCAGTGACGACTGAAGCTACAGCTTTTTTTAGTAAAAGAGTTTCCATCTATCATATGGGCAGGACAAAACTTGTCTGAATTCCACGGGCATGTCTTATTAGAGAATTAGAATGTAGCAGCATATTTCTGACGGAGATTTTACAGTTAGGAAAACACTTAGGTTACCTTTTAAATATGCGTTATACCAAGAAGATGCATCAATTAGTGCTATGTTACATTCCCACAAGAATGGAACTAACATGCTTCCTTCTGAAATGCCATTATGACAATCGATGCTGTCTGACGTTCTGCAAAACTAATGGCATTTTTCTTTAAAGAAGGAGCAACCCTACTTGTCATTTCCAGGTAAATACATTTGCTCTGTACTGCCTTGCAAAATGAAATACCTCTCATGCTTGAATGCCTACTAGTACTGCATTTGGTAAAACACAAATGTGTATTTTCATGCCTGAGCAGCTTATGGACAAGGTCTGATGGAAGTGCTAAACAGAATGCAAGTCTAGAGCAAAGTGCAGTTTTGTAATTAATTAATTCTAAAGAAAAGGTTGTACAAATGCCTCTTTACCCAAAAACATATAATTAAAGCTGCTCATGTCTTTGTGGCAAAATAGCTGCAGAAGACCAAAAAAACCAGAACAAGTAGTCTTTTATTCTTTGCAGCTGAACTGTACAGCATCTAGATGAGTATTTCCCTGATCATGAAAATAAGGAAGCAGGAAATTAAAATAACCTTATTCCCCAGCTTCCCAAGAAGATGCAGTCAAAATCAGCACATCAGAGCGCTCTAAACTCTACTGTGGTCACGTACTCTTACTGACCACTGTGGTAACAGTACAAATTATAGTGGTCATGGTTTCTTGCCCCTTTCTTAAGTGACCTCATAAAAATCACTAACTTGGCTTGTCATTTCCATAAGTTGATAGGAAAAAAGACCCCAGAAATTTTGTGGTGCAATGCATATTGCTTTAGGTTAAAGCAAAAAATTACCTGGCAAGGAAAAAAAGAGAAAGCAGGCATTAAGCATTAGAAATAACAAACATGAAGCAAGATGAATAGAAGCTAAATATTAGAATTTGAGACTAACAGATTAGTAAACAGACCTAGATGTTAATTCCAAGAAGTTTATTTTCTTTGTTTTGTTTTGTTTATAAGAAGCCTTGATTTTCACATATTCTGAGTTTAGGTCACACATGCAGGTGTGAACTTGAACAGTTCAAAAAAATAATTGAAGTGCACTTCTTCATTGATCTCAGAAAAAGCACTGCGAAAACAATTACAGCAAGCTGAAATATGCTTGCAGAGTACAGGTTTTCCTGCACTTTCACCAAATATTTGACCCATTTTTGTTGAAGTAAAGTTTCAAAATATAGTTGACTCCAAGCCAGAAAAATGATTAGCATGCAGGAAAAATCTACTCCAACTTTTATATATGGCCATAGACAGAACTACCTTAAAATTCCAACTTTACATTCTGACTGAGCAAGGGCCCTAATGCAGTCACCAGGAGTGCAAGTTCCATGTGCGGTACATAAGTGTTGCAAGCACTGCAATGCAGAAGCAATCGCTATGTAAGGAAAAGGTAACTCAGACAGCAGTCAAGTCACAGCAGCAGCAAAGTCATCAAGCTTAAAATTATTAAGCCTGTTTCCCTACTTTGAGGTGAACTCAAATCCATTACCACTTCAAGATGCATTTCCCAAGGTTGTCTCCCTAAACATACATCTTCAGAGAAATGTAGTTTTAACTTTATTTCGTTAAACACTCTGCTAACTTTTACATTATGTCACTGGTAGATCTTAGTTGAACAACAAATCTTATGAAGGTTCCCTGCCTCTAATCAGCATTTTAGTAAAACAGAATAAAATGTTGAAGTTCTGCTGAGTATTTCTTTTAAGAATAATTCTGCACTGCAAGTCAGTATGGAACTGTTAAAACTTAAGAGCTTTCCTTAAAGTCTAAGCCATAGCAGATATCAAATAAACGTGGATAATTAAGTGGCCTTCATATTTCCAAACAAAATAAAATCCAAATAAAAGGAGCCCGACCCCAAATCTCACACGCTGTGCCGTAGCGCACTCTGCTGGACGCCTGAGCACGAGCAAAACGGATCATTCGCCTGCATCGAGCCGAGGGGAAGAACTCAGCATTCGCCACTGCTAACGTGCCTTTTACACAAAAAAAATCATTGCAATATGCAACCACACTATGTTACACCAACTCTGAAAATCATCTATGAGCTTCAAAGGAGTTTCTTCAGTAAACCTCCAGAAAACTATGTCAAGTGAAGTCTGCTATGCATTGCATTGTAACTTCAGCATCTCTGGTAACAGTACCATGGCAGACAGCAAAGAAAACTCTTACCCTGTTAAAGCTGTGCTCATGAGAATCTTCCAGCTGTCCATTGCTAGTCACAGGAATTTCTGCTGCTGAATTTTTGGGAGATTCTTGAGCCATTGCACTTTCCTACGAAAACAAACAGGTTAGTGTTTGTCTTACATTTCCAGTGAGCAATCCATATGAAAATACTTGATGTATGGGTTTCATAACAGTTGATTTTATTTCAAACTCCAACTGGAAATAGTCTGATATACTTAGTCTGCATATGTTTATTTAATCACATCCTCAAATCACAATAATACTCTAGCACAGCTCAGTCAGAAGTAATTTAAAGTTTCCATATCTAAAAGAAAAGAAAAACTAAAATTTAACCCATTGGCATTGGGGGAGTAAGACACAAATGACACATGTGGGCTCAGAAAAATATTTTACCTGCACGCTTGAGCCTTAGAGTAGTTTCTGTATCTCAAACTATAATGAGCTTGGCTAAAAAAACTGCATTAGCTATTCATAAGCAATAAATACTAGAGAAGAGCAATATGTTTAACCATGTGTTACAAGAAAAGCAATGATTCCAAACTTTAAAATAGTTTCAGTTGCTTCTTATTTTACCATAATATAGTGCCACCTTCTGACTAAACCGTTGGTATGCAACTCTCATGCAGTCAACAGCAGCAAACCTAAAGTGTAATGCAGAAGCACCAAAAGAACTCAGAAGTACCAATGGAATTCAGGATTCAAAGTTAGTTTCAAATGCAGCTACATCATGAACAGTAGCAGCAGCTGTGAAACCACTGCTTCCAAGTACAACCTAGGTAAAGCCTAGAAGACACATTCCCAGAAGAACTGCACATCATTTACAAGAATCTGAAGAGAGAATGGCAGCCTAACACCCTCCAAAATTAAAAGGAACTGAGAATTTAAATTTAATCCCTTTCAAAAAGCTACTCCTAACTCTGCAAGGCAGCTTCGTCAGTCACATAAACAGCGGAGAAATCAACACAACAGCAAGGCAGTGTTTGTTCACTTACATAAAAGTTGTCTGAAGTCCTCAAACCAGCCCGTACACTTGTGCAAGACTGGCAAGACAAGGTGTACTGTCAACAGGCACTTGAGAACAGGTACCCTTCTACCTCCAAGGCACTTAAATCATCAAACTGAACCAGCTCTTTTCAGTCTAAGGGTCAGGAAGAGGCTCAGTCTGAGATCAGGATCTGAAGTACCATCAGCTTCCCCAACCACACCTGAAGCTTTACAGAGTATCAATACAACATTAAGATTTTACTGGTACTTACTGAGCATCACTTACACCATTCTTAATTGGAACATCTTCTGGCATACCCCCATTGCTAATATGTCTTCCACTTTCACATATCACCACTTCATTTACATTAGTGAGCCTGATTTCCTTTATTAGTTTTGAGGCCTCTCAAGACTTTTTCTAACTAGTCACTGTCTGTGAGCTCCAATAAAGCACAGACCTTTTGGTGAAGCACACCAAAAGGTCTATGCTTATTTTATGAATACTTTTTAAAACAGTTAATTTGTTTTATTTCATAGAATATAGAATATCCTAAGTTGTAAGCGACCCATAAGGACCATCAAGTCCAACTTCCTGCTCCTCACAGAGAGCTGCTATACAACACCATTAGATTAAATGTCCTAGTTACCTGCCATATTACATTTTGATTTGGGAAATCTGTCCAATAGCTCAAGTTTCTTAAGCTTGTTCTAAATCTCACATGTGCTTAAGCTCTAAGACTGATAGGAACTACACTTCTATTTGACACGGTCAAGTGAGGCATTTTTCAAAATGCTTGACCTGTCACAGCTACTTGCACAATACAGAAACATTAGCTTAAGCCACGTCCTGTTCACAGCTATTTTTGTTCTTCTTTCTGCAATTATCAGAGAACACAGTGCAAAGGGAAAGTCCCCTACTGTCAAGGGGCTAGGGATCACAAACAAAACTGCAACTCTAATTAAAGGAAAAACAAATACTTGACTTAGGTGCTTTTCGACAAGAATCTCAAATAATTCTGCAAATATTGACGCTGATATATTTTTATGCTTTTATTCAGAGATAGACATGCTCGATGCATATGCACACATCTCTAGTAAATACATACACTAGAAAACAAAAATTCATCAGTTTCTCTGGACTACTAGAAGCAATTCACATTTTTTAGGCATTCCTAGTTGAGTCGGACCTATATAGCTAGTTCAGAGAAAGCAAAAAATTACTTGCTAACATCAGTTCCATGCTGTGTTTGAACCACAACAATTTCCCATTGCTGAAAACAGGACATTTCACCTACTTTTCCAGTCCCTACCGTGAGCCACATAGTGCACCACGTCCCAAACACTCACCTGACTACAGTCACCACACACAACTCACTAGCCTGGCAATAGACCTTTTCACCGGGTTAATTTTCCAGTTTCAGTGAGTTTAATCAGTTTGCAATGAGGTCAGACAAGCACCAAAGCCATTAAATGAGCAGCTGAAAAGTGGAAGTGTGATAACTGCTAATTTGACTTAAACATAACAAGAAAACACTGTCTGCATTTTAGTCTACAGTTTAAGGTTGCACTGCTGTCAAGAAGGAGTCCTTGCCCTTTGCCCCCAACTCTTCCCCCCAGCAGCTTTCACCATCCCTTCACCTTTCCTGAGCCAGAGCAATGTATTTGTTCAGCAAACAAGATTCCGGAAACACTGCAGGTTAAAAGAAAGTGACCTATGCTCAAAAAGAGGATGGGTAATTTTTCAACTCCCATCAATTCTCCAAAGCAGGCACAACTCCAACACTTGCTCCTATGAAACAGAGCAGGTAGTAATGCAGTAAAGAAACTACTTTCTTTGAAGGAGAATGAAGGACTGCCCACAGCATCAGCTTACTACAGTGCAGTATCTCAAAATACTTACTCTGACTGTAGGCTACTGCCAAATCCAGCAGCCATTTCTCTTTACCTCTGGATGTGTGTTCCTGTAACTTCACACAATCATGGTAAGGTCATTAATCTAAGAGAAAACTAAACCACCAAATCGCAGCAGCATTTCTGTTGAAACAGGGAGTATGATTGCTGAATCAAGTGTCTCTTCGGCAAGTGTAGCCCACAGCTGACTTAAACTAAGTATACAACGAAACTGATTCCTCAGAAGAAAATTTATCGTATGTATAAACAACTTAAAGTAAATCTAAATACGTTCCTAAGTTTGTATTGATGTATTAGGCACGAATGACATAAGCACTAGAGGAAAACATTGTGTTTCAGATGGATGTTTTATTTTGAAAAAATAGTATCATCTTTTAGTAACAATCACTATTTTCTTTGTATTTTCTCTGTAAACAGAGATGTACAAGTATCTCTGTTTACAAATATCAGATCTGGAAATACGCTAAATAGCTGTGGAATCACTATTCTGGTTTTACTGGAAGTTTAAAAACAATTCACTGTCACTGAAACTCCAGTTGTGACAAAGTCAGCATTACCTTTTTTCATTTTTACTCAAGAACAGTCAGGAAAATGTTGACTCGTCTTTCTGAAAGAACATCCCAAACACACCTGACTAGCTAAATAATATTGGGAACCTTAGGAATGTGTTTGTAATTCTAATACGTCACAGACCTCTCCATAGAGAAGGGGTAAGCTGTATCTGCTCCCAGGGAAAAAAAGATTCAATCCTTCAGCAGTAGACAGAATACCTTCTTATACTGAGGTTACACAAAGATTGCTCTCTTTAAACACCAACCCTTTCTTCCTGCAGTACTCACACATTTCAGACTCTACCATGCCTAAATCTATTCAACTTACAAAATAAATAGTGCAGCACAGCAACAGACTACTGACTGAAGTAATCCTTTGTTATGAATTAATTGCACTGTTCTTAATGGTGTCTCAAAACCAACCCCACCCATTCAAGATGCTGTGCACGAACTCGTATCCCCACACTAACAGCACTGTGCTATGTATAGCAGAATTTTCGGGAGTCTGAAACTTGTTAGGATTGGTTGATTTCACTCTAATATAACTATCACCCAATCACCTCAGAGCCAGACTGGACCTCTTCTGCAGCTGGATGAGATTCATCAAGTGTTGTGGATTCACTGCTGTGTTCTGACATACCTGAAAACCAAATAGGTTTGGCATGCATTAATTGAAGTGAAAGGAGCTGGATGTTGCACCTCAGAGAATCCAAAGCAGGCTTTCAGAAAACATTTCTTTTACAAGTTCTGCTAAAGCAAAGTGAAACCTCCTTTTGATGGTGACCAGGTCTTTAGCTCTCCAAAAATCTAAGAGAGATTAGGAATACAGTCTAGCACAGCTTCCATTGCCAAAGCAACCTTCCCCCACAGATAACTAAGCTTGCAACATAAAACCCTGGAAGTCAAACAAGGTTCTTCAGCTGATATGTATACTGTCACCTGCAACAATACACTGACTGTATCCTTCCACTGCAAAGATCACCATTTTGTTAAGACATAAGATTTATCCAAACATTGCAAGATTATATTGATGCTAAGCCACTGAAACCTATTAAACTGTTAAGTCTGTTGTGTCTACTAGAAACAGAATCCCTTTCACTTCAGTCTCAAAAAGATCTCAGCTACAGAGGCAAAGAAACGTGTTAACTCTGAGTACATGCACAAGAAGTCAACTCTGTGAATACAGCGATCATGAAAGGTGAATTACATACCCAGTTTTATCTTAAGTAAGAAAAGTATCTAAATTTGATTTCAAATAGCTGGTAACTACAGGTGACACCACAATTCACTCAGGTGTTTGAGAGGAGGAGACAACCATCATTAATAATTAATCAAACAGTCCGTATTGCATACAGTCACACATGACTTCAGTTCATTACATCTTGCACCATTTCATACATGTTCAGACATGTTTAAGACTAAGAAAAATTATAAAGAGATTACTATTTGTATTTATATTGTATTTCAAATTCCTAAGCTATAAAACATTCTAATTAAAGCAAATAATTAATAAGGTAAGCAGCTCACATAGCCAGGGAAATAAAATAAGGACACAAAGGCTGAGAAACTGAATCACCTAGATCATCTAGATAATATTACATCGGATAATCTATTACTTTGTTTTGGAAAACCAAACATGTAAAGTAAGAGATTTTCTCCAGATAAACTGTTCATCCAGGGCTATCACTGAATGAAGTTGGATTTTTCTAGGATCAATACAAAATTCTCTTTGAAGTAATTAAGAAATAAATTTAACATCCTTATGTAGCTTTCTTAATTTTTCAGATTTCCTTCGAACATGAAAGACTGTATAGCAGAGGTGCTGTTTGCCCACATGGTCTTGTCCAAACTCTGCTTGTGGTTGAAAACAACCTCTGTGCTTACTTAACTGCTTATTTCTGAGTAGCTAAAACAATTACATTATAGAATAGGAGAATAAGTGTGATTTCCCTGCTCTACTGGTTAAACAAAAAGCTAAATTCATTTTGCAGTGCAGCCTTCATTAAGACAATCTGTTCTTCAGTTCTACAACACCAGCGTTCCTAGAGTTGTATCTGTACACCACATACAAGCTTACGTACCACAGTAACACTGTTTTAAACTATTAAATGCTATAGGCAAAAATAATTTTGATAGATTTAAGAACTTGTAATAACCTAATCTAGAGGCAAGAAGCATCTCGCAAATCCATGTAGAAGACACTGCATAAAGGCAAGAAATTAATTTTTTAAAATCCAATTGAATTCTCCATTTCTGTTAAACACCCTTCCAAGACTAATTTGTTGTACAGCATTCTTTTCCTACAAGCAGTGCCAATGCTTTCAACACAGCTCTGCAGGATCACACTGTTCAACGTTAAAACATGAGAAGGGGAAAGAAAAGTAGTTTAAAGGTGGCTTTCATAAAATGTTCAACTGCACGTTCTAACTTAACTACACAACTTCCTGATTACTGCTTCTACGGCAAAAAAATGGGGATGTAAACAGCAAATACTGGATGCAAGGATGAAAACTTTCTACACTTTTACCAAGATTCAGAAGTGAAGACACTCATGTGAAATTGTGGTAATCATGGCATCTACATACATGTATCATTTAAGGTTCCATTGCAGAAATGCATACAGACTTTTGCATCTCTGTAGTTCTCACGGGTGCCAGACAAAGGGCTGTTCTCTCTAAGAGGCTGCTAGTCCCCAGTAGAGCGTGGATTCTGCATTATCAAGGGCTTGGTTTGTTCCTTCACTAAAGCAGCCACAACTTGAGGACACATTAGGTGACTGGTGTGCCAAGACATTTGCTACCATCAGCTGCAATAGAACAACTCAAAGAGATTCTACTTGGAAAAAACATGCTTGATCCATATTCTGACAAGAACTGAAACCCTGTCCATATCTCTCCTGCCCCTCTGGGTTTTCTTTTTCTTTTTCCCTGCTACACCAGTTCTGCAAATCCACACAAATACTGCACCACAGTAGAACAGAGGACACGGAATAGACTAAGAATCATTCCCCCCATGGTGAAGCTACCTTAAATGCATACTGAATTACAGCCTCAGTAATTTTAAGTTTTGCTTACCATAAATAAAACCACATGATATTTAACTCCTGGGGATTTATTTATCACTTTTTCAACTGGCAAAGTAAAAAGCAAAACAAAGCAAGAACTTATGAACAACATAGTAAGCTTCCTCTCGGATGGAGATGTCAGAGACATTTAACCATTTATAATTAATTGTTATAAGAGCATGCTTATGTACTTTTCATAAAAAAGGCAAATTCGTATTTGCTTATTCATGAAAATACAAAGTAAATGTCATCAACAATAAATTAATTTTGAATAGGATGTATATTCTTCACATTCTTACATCACTTAGGTAAATGATTTATGGTCTCAGAAATAAGAACCATGGGATTCTCAAGAATCAGATCTGCTTTTCTAAGCAGGATGCACTGGCTCCTTCGCTTATTTTTCTCCTAAATTAACTGCCAATAAGGCATCAACAAGGTATCTCCTGTCTAAAATGAAGTTTATTACACACTTTTATTGTTATCTTATTACTTAACTGCATAGATAAAGAATATAAATTTTTGTTACACCGCAGAAAATCCCAGTGCTCATGGAGAAATAACGGTTTTATGGATGTTTTCTTAATTTCAATTTCTAACTAAGAACACTTCCACTAATTCTTGTCAAGATAGAGATCAACCACTTTTTTTTAAAGACTGTAAAGAGCTGTAGTAAACACTTCCTGCTGCAATCACACCATCATTTCCTCTTAAGGCTCTTGAATTCCCTGGCTGCCCCACTTGCAAAATCCAATTATGCCTGAGAGTTACAAGACGTGATTGGAGACAAAGACTGGAGAACAGGGCTGCTGCTGACTTTCACACTCCCCACGCTTCGTCAACCTGGCCCTAAACACTTTAACGCTCAGCTCGTCTCCAGATTAGCCAAGCCATGGGCTCCCATTATGGTTTCAGCTTCTACCAAACCAGAAAGAAGCAGCTGATCAAGATACTGCCTCAGCTTCCAGTTTTTCCAATCCAACACTCTTCTGTGTTTCTTATTCCTGACATTTTAACTGCATGTGTACATACATACATAAACATACATACGACTCAGAAAGTTTTGGAGTTGCACTGATCAAATAACATCCTTCTTCAGCCCTGCAAAAAGAACCCTTCTGTTATCTTCTCTAGTGAATCAATTCTTAGGTAACAGAGCCACCGACTGCAAAGTGATAACTCCTTGCTACCTTTTCCACCAAGCATAAAAAGCACATGTTAGACACTAAAACTACATCCCGGGCTGGATGTCCAGAATGATCCCCTTCGAAGCCTTTCACGCAAGATGAAAGGCTATCAGGGAGTTTCAGCTAAAAACAACCTATTAGAAAGGTACTATAAGAAATACTGGAAGAATTGCTTCTAGTTTGCAAACAATATCACATGCAGTACCTGCTTCTCACACAACACCGAAGCGTTTCTATGCTTTAAGAACAGTAAGCAAAACACAAATTGACGCACTTGAAACAGTAATTGCCAGGGTGTGGAATAAGTCCCAGGGGCACAAAATTTACACAGCATCTACAGTTTTCTTCCTCCACCAACACACAGCTTCCCTTTCTCTCGTGGAACCCGCCTGCTGCCGAGCTCAGGCGCTGCCCTCCCCGTGCGGCCGCCCAGCACCCCCGGCGCGGGGCGTACAAGCCGGGCCGACCCCGACCCGCTGGGCACTGCCGGTGCCGCCGGGGAAGGGCCGGCCGCTCCCGCCGGGTGACACGTCGGACGGGACGGAGCGGGAGGCGCAGCCCGGCCCTCCCCGAACTCGGGCCCAGCGGCTGCCCTGCCCCGGCCCGGCCCGGCCCTCACCTGCGGACGGCGCCGCTGCGGCCCCGGGGGCGTCGTGCTGCGGGGGACGAGAGGGCAGGATAGAGGGAGGGAAGGGGGAACGGAGGAGGCCGGGCAGGGCGGCGCCGGCGGCCCCGCTCCAGCTTTATTTTCTTCCTTCTCCGGTGGCAGCAGGAGCCGGAAGCGCCGGGCCGGAAAGGGGATGACGGCGGCGGCCTCTCTAGGCCGTCATGTCTATGGTCGCAGCCATGGCAACCGCCGCCAGCACCGCCCGGGAGGCTGCTCCAGCCCCGCCGAGTGCCGTGCCCGTGAGATCGGGCCGCCGGCTGGGAAAGCAGCCCCGAGCGGCAGAGCGGCAGCGTGCCTGCCCGGCTGTGGGCGCGGATGAGCGCTCCTGGGAGACGCTGCTCGGTGCCATGGCAGAGGCTCTGCCCGAACCCACAGTGAGGAGGAAAAAAAGCATATCTATCGAGGAAAAAATTGACATCATAAGCGCTGTGGAGAGCGGCAAGAAGAAGGCGGACATTGCAGCCAAGTATGGCATCAAGCGGAACTCCCTGTCTTCGATTATGAAGAATAAGGAAAAAGTTTTGGAAGCCTTTGAAACTTTACGGTTTGATCCTAAAAGGAAAAGACTGAGGACTGCTTTTCATGCCGACCTGGAGGAGGCATTGATGAAGTGGTACAGAATTGCACAGTGCTTGAACGTGCCGGTCAATGGCCCTATGTTGCGCCTCAAGGCGAATGATTTTGCCCAGAAGCTTGGACACAGTGATTTTAAATGCAGCAATGGCTGGCTCGATCGTTTCAAGTCGAGATATGGTTTAGTTTTCAGAGCTCAGCCTGTAGAAGCAGCTGCTACTACTACAGTGGATGCTCCAACTCTTTGGTACCAAAATGTGCTTCCTTATTATTTAAATGATTATCAACCAAAAAATGTGTTTTATATACAGGAGACTGGGCTTTTGTATCAGATGTTACCACATAACACTTTTGCATTTAAAGGAGAAACTTATTCTCTAGGTAAACAAAGCAAAGAGAGGATCACTGTATTGGTGGGTACAAATATGGATGGCTCTGAGAAACTCCCGCTGCTTGTTATAGGAAAAAGCAAAAGTCCACACTCTTTCAAAGACATGAAATCGCTGCCAGTGGATTATGAAGCAAATGATAGGGTGTGCATGACTTCAGGAATCTTTGAACAGTGGATGCATAAACTTGACGACAGATTTCAAGCACAGCAGCGCCGAGTGGTTGTTCTTGTTGATTCGCTCCCAGCTCACACAGAAGTAAAGAACCTGAAGTCTGTCAAATTAGTGTTCTTTCCTCCAGACTCTTCTTCATGCATAGCTATGAAAGAAAGGATTATCAGAAGTCTGAAGGTTAAATACAGGCACTGTCTTATCAAGAGATTTGTTGACTGTGTAGAAAGTAATAAAGAGTTTATGCTGACACTTCCTGATGCAATTGAGATGTTGTACCTGTGCTGGAGGGAAGTAACACCACAGACTATTGTAAAAAGTTACAATGGAGCAACTTTCAAATTAGAAACTGAGACAAATGATAACAACAATGAGGCTGAAAGTGATTTTGATTTGATTGCACATGCACGGGCAGCTGGAGTAGAGTTTCCAGAAGGTTTGTCTTTGGAAGAATATGCAGCTCTAGATGATGGCTTGGTAACTTATGAAGTGCCCACAAATAATGAAAGGATATGTGCCAAAGAAAGTGCATCAGATAAAGCTGAGACATTTATTGGTGATGAAGATAAGGATGAAGGTGATCAACTTCAGGGACCCGAACAGCCTTTACCATCCAAAAATGAGGCTTTGAGTGCTTTAGATACCCTTCGAAACTTTCTCAGAAGTCAAGACACGGATGATTCTCTTTACAATTCCCTAGCGGACTTGGAGAATTTTATTCAACATCTAGAATGTGAATAGATATTTTAGCGAAGTGGGAAAGCATGTAATTGGAAAAAAAAGAAATTATGTAAGCAAACAAAGATAGGCAGTTTAATAACAAGCATTGCTGAAATGTTCTCTGGTGTTTTTTGCTCAGGTGCCTAGATGTACATAAAAAAATAATGAAGAAGGGCTGTGAACTGAAATTTTCAACACAAAATCAGGAGCAAATAACACATATTTGAGGTGGAGAGAGGGAGTAAGCTGAACCCTTTAAATGCTAACTGTAGTAAGTACAGTGAAGGCAAAATAAATTCTTTGAGCAGTTTGGTGCACTCAGGATAAACTGTTGACCACTTGGAATTCTTCCTTCAAGAAGAGACTAACACTTCTACACATCAGTAATTTCACCAGTGGTTTTGGGTTTCTGACAATGGAGTAGTATATATTTTATCACCTCGGTGCTTTTGATACATAAACACAAAATTTAATAACACAGAAAATACACGCTTAAATTCTGAGAAGTAAGGCATTTTAAAAATAAATATTTTTCACACTTTGTCAAGAATTCTGGCCATCGTTTACTCTTGCAGAAGATGATGAACAGCAGAAAGTTACCACAGCTTTGGATGTATTGTTTTGTTTTCTTAAAACTGCTCATGTGTGGATACACTCAAATGGCATAATCATTTATCCAAGAGTCAAAAGACAAACAAAGCTTTACCTGGTCTTTGAAGAGGTCACTCTTCAAAAAACGGAAGGTCACTCTCTCCCTTTCAGCTCTTTGGTGCATGGATTTGATGTATGTCTTTCTGTGCAACTCCATGTATTTCTACAGTAAATTCAGAAAAAATCAGTATTTGCACTAAATACCTCACTGAGCTCTTGTTTTATTTTCAGTACTTGGAGGCTTTGCTGTAGGATTCAAGCACTAATGTGGTTTATCACTACAAGTCCCATTAGCAGGGCTGCTTTTTGCATGATTGCAGTGTGAAGTTGTGTAAATCACGGTACATTTACATATCTTCGAATATGCATTTCAAACAATGTAATCATATCAGAGCCAAAACCCACAGTGTATATGGCCTTGTGGCTTTTTTCAAAACCTGTTTTAAATCTTTTCCATTCTATCAATTTAATTTTTTTTCAAAAGTTAATAATTTTTCTAATTTAGAGGAAAAAGAAAATATTTTGTGGACGCCCTTTAGGAAGCTTGTGTAATAAAGAATCTATTATTCTGTGTATAATTAAACCATGAGAAAAAATCTCATGCATATGTGAATCTTCAGTTTTAAATAAATAGTTTGGCTAAAGCTTTGGTTACTGTTTTTTCTGTAGGACAGTTTATCCACTTATGAAATAATTTCAGAAAATGTATCAAATCGTTGGAAGGCGGCGAAAATATTAGGGTGATTTGTTGAGAAAATGCTTATGGATGTATGAATGTTTTACTAGAACCCCTACCAAAAAAACCCCTATAAACTTCTTTTTTCTTGTTGTGAAATATCTGATGTGAATTCCATCCAAAGGATATTCTGATTAAATAAGAAATTTCTGTTGAAATCCCGATAAATAAATTCCCACATGGAGATTCATAGATTCGGTGAAAAAGGTACTCCTCTGAATTATGTCTTCTAGGTATTTATTATTTTAAAATACAGATGCAGAGTCTTTTAAATTAAGAAACTCTGTCACATTTGACTTGCTTAAATACTTTAGAACAAGCTTATGAAATGTACTTTCTATTCTGAGTAAGCTTATTTGAAGTTCATATAAATCCCAGAGAGATCTGTAGGTAATTTTCCTGTAGTAATCTTTTGATTTGAAATCTATTTCTTTGCAACAGCTTCTCCTGCTAAAGGGAAGTTTAGGGAAAAGTTTCTATTATCCATATAGTAAACGTGTAATTTGTTATGATTTGACTCCATGTGGTCCTTACTGGCCTGGGTTCTGGATAAAGAAACTGTTTTCTTCTGAGAGAATTCAGATTGTGAAAGTGTTGTACCTGAGTGAGAAAGACTCACATATGTAAGCAGAAAATCTTGGCTAAACAAGGGTTCACTCTACAAGAAATATAATGTTTGCAAGAAGAGGCTTAGAAAATCAGGAGATGGGAAATAACGTCGTTAGCTGGAAAGGAAGGAAGTGAATTACTGAGTGTTGTCATATTCCCTCGTGAAAACAACAGAAAGGATTTACTAATTTGGCCTGGACTTTGAAGGTGACTTGTGGAACGTGCTTTAAAAAACATACAGCCCATCGAAATCCTGTATCTTTAGAGAATATAGGACTTCTTCCTAGCGTCTTAGTTCATTCTGAGAAGCCAAGCTAAAATGCACTCACTGAAACTGGTTCTATAAGTCGGACACTTCATATTCTAACACTGTAGCTTTCAAAATTATTTAGGAGCCCAAATATTTCTCCTCGCTTGGATTTTCATCACATTTATAGCGAGAGAAAATGAAATCCATTCTGAAGTTGTTGCTGTTTCAGGTGTTTGTCACGGGGAGATGCAGACTCCCAGATCTGAAATGCTAACACTGAAAAAGGAAGCAGTGCTCTGTGTAAATGTTTGTCAGTTTATCCTGTGCACACAGTTTGAGCTGGAGATTTCTTTACATTGTCTGGGTAAACCACCACCATGACACTTGCTTTTTACATCTGGGGTGATATCTTTTGGAGGGAGAGGAAGAATATGACTTTAGATTCCACCATATTTAAAATGAAGAACCTTTTCTTCAAAAGGCAGGTAACTAAGGCTGTCATTTCCTTTAATACTTTAATATTAGTATGGACAACTATGTGCATTTTCTCTGTAGCTTTTCCACTTCACGCTGTGGTTAGATAGTGATTAGGTTCTTCAGTGTCAAGTCGGTGATGTTGCTTTCAGTTACCCAAAAGTGACTTCTAGAAGTGGGAACTGAAAATATGAAGTTTTAAAAATATAACTGACTTCTGGACAAGGCTAAAATAGAAAAAATTATTTGGAAAGTATGTTCGATATAATCAAAAGCATCCTCAGATTCATTCTTGAGACAAGTAATACGTAAAATAAGTATGCTGTTCGAACTGCATAGGTTTTTGGAAACTGTAAGAAATATTACACTGTGATTTTTTTGTGTGTGTATTACTGTGTGTGCAGTTTTGGATACCTTTCAGGTCTATAAAACTACATCTTCTTTTAAAACTGTTACTGAAAGGAAGATTGCTCACCCCTAATGGTAAAAGGAAATAACAACATTTTGCACCCTTAGACAAAAATGGAAGAGAGGAGGCAGTCAGGGATTTATAGGAGGGCAATCCATGTGTGCCTGTATGTCCAAGATTTGTGACACTTTGATAGCTAAGCAATTGAGGGAGTAAATGAGTCAATGGATTCACATTATTATGCAAATCTTGAGAATAATACCTTCAAACACACAGAATCTTTAGTGATTTTAAATTTTATGTGCAATATTTTTGTAAACCTAAATTAAATTATAACATTAGAATATTAGTAAAATACCTTCAAGATTTTTTTGGTGGCTGTGTTTATTGAAATGGTAGAGTAATATTGGCCTACTCAAGACTTAATGAAAATGTATGGTGACTGGGCAACCATGGAATATAATGACAGGGTTTCACATTATTTTATTCCTTTAATATCAATAAAAGCTGGTGCTTCCTTTTTTTGGGAGGCATTTGTTAAATGAAGAGTTTGCAAAGATCTCATTGGCAACTGAATGATGCTGGGGCCAGAGAAGAGTTTTTATATTCATGCAAGGAAGTCAGTATTTGTATCTAGATGTTTTAATATACCTATTTTGGGGGATCCTTCCTTGAAAATCAAAACCAAGCCCAGTCAATTAATAAGCAAACAAATCTAACTGAAATTTTTGCAGTGGGATGAGTGACAGCGTACTTCTGTCAATACATTCGTTAACAACAGAAAAAAATCTTTGCAACAGATGAAAATATAACAACCTTCTGTCTGACAGCCTGTTTTTACACACGGCCTTTATGCTGGTAAAGCAGTGTGGTGTAGACATGTGATTCCCTTTTCCTGATACAAATGCACCATGGTATAATCACATCATTGGTTCATAGAAACAGGAATTCAGGTGTAGCTCATTTCCCCTCTTTCTAGCCCAGTTACTCCATTTGAACTGTATTTTCTCCTTTCAAAGGTAGCTGTTTAACTGCATTGTTCTAGTTAAAACCATACAACATCCGGGTTAAGGCCGAGTGAGGAAGCCAGTAGTGTCTTGAAAACTTATTCATGGCTGTGTAACCTCTGTTCTTTGAGCAGGCTGTAAAAATGTGAATTGCAAATTAGTGTGATCAGTAAAGTGAACAAATAGCACACCGAATAACCACATTTGTTGAGTGAGAAGGTGCTGTATTATTGACAATTTTTAAAACGGCTTTCTGTGTTTTACAATATTTCAGCTGAAAGTCACATTCTTCCTAAGCTTTCATGTCATGCTACCTCTGTCACAACATTCCAGCCTTGTGCATGAGCCGCACCAAGGGGAACAGGTCACTCCCCTCAGCACACAGGTAGCTACAACCCATGTGTGTTGTCAGCCTGCCCACAGGTTGGCAGCTGTGTCACTGGGGAGGTGAGCTCCAGAGCTGGTTTGCATCCTCCCCTTCCATGCTTGTGTTGCTCTGTGCCAGCGCTTGGCTGTAATCACCAAGGTAGTGACTCATCTGTCTGAGAAAGCTGTGGACCATTGGGATGGTGCAGCCTCACCCCAAATGCCAAATGAAATAATTCATGGTTTATTGTTTGAAGACTGTGGGAATAAGGATTGCTGAGGAGGGCATTAAGATGTCTCAGCTCTCCTGGCCCCTGCTCAGTAGCAAAGCTGGAAGAGAAGTTCTTGCTCTGGAGAAGTTCTTACAAAACACTCGCTATTCAAGAATTACTTCGACATGTGATAACTAGTTGTTGGATTTCTCATTTGAAGTCACCCACTTCTCTTGAGAGATGTGCTGTGGGACTGCCCCTGCATCATGCATACAAGGAGACAAACTGATGAAAGCGCTGCTTTCCTTCTAGCAGCTTTAGTGCCTCTTATTTCTAACCTGTATAAATGATGCGAGATGAGACTTTGCTATTCAAAATTCTATTTCTTTCCCCTTCCACCTTTTTTCATCCATTGCCCTTATCATTTTATAGTCATTGATATCCTGGCAATTCTAGTGTTAATGTTAGGATTGTTGGCCCAACCTTCCGGCAAGCTGCTTTCCTCCTTACTCTCCCTATTTCTAATACTATATTTTGCAGGTCATATTTTTGAATCATCTCATGTATCAGCCAGTATCACCCTCTTGGTACACATCCTCGTGATCTCAGGCCCTAATTTCTCCAGTGCTGTATTTAGTGCCTTTCCCAAATTCTTACTTCATTTAGCTGAGAACATTTAGTATGTCTTTCTGTCTTTTCCTTTCGTAGAGGAGAGTGACCAGTGCTTTTTCCAGCAGTCCCCCAGGATGTCTGAGAGAACTGGTAACAAAACACATAATCTCTCTCTCCTTTCAGGTGTCTCCATTTTCTCTTTCTGTCAGTGGTCCCTTCTGACCTGTTATTTTGAAATTCTCAATTTGACATTTAGTATCTTTGTTTGAACTGCTCCTATTTCTCTTTCATCTCTTACCCCTACCTGCCTGTATAGCATCCTTGCCACACTTCACTTTTACATTTCCATTTCTAAATATCATATCCCTACCCTTAGCTCTGTGGATCTTTCTTCCCTCCTCTTTTACTGGCCCCATCTAATATTTAAACTACATTTCAAACTCCCTTGTCCTCCTTTCTATGATTTCATGTCCAGTTCTCTCCTCAAAAAAAAAATACTTAACTCTTTCTGGAGACAACCAGCTTTTTTACTTTCTATCATACTTGGGACATCTCCATGATATTCTTAAATCAAAGATTATGTAACAATTAAAAGTATGTAATCTTCCCTAAATTTACCTCTTTGCATTTTATTTTTTCTCCCATCCTTTATTCTTAGTCATTTCAAGTCTTGCCTTTGTGTGAACCTTTCTTTTGCACTCCTGATCACCAGCATGAATTTTATTCATTTTTTTTTAACCTTGTGAAAAAATCAAGCCACAAACAAAACCTGCACAAAGACGGAGTTAGGGACCGTTTGTTTACACAGCTAACTGTGTTACAATGTTGCATTAAAAAGTCAGATTGAAAGCCAGCTCAGAGGTTAATTAACTTCTATCAAGGTTTTTATTTGAACCTACATCTTTTGTTGTTTATTTTGCTCTTTGCTATTTCAATAGCTGCTTGTGAGACTTCAGATATTTGTGCCCTGTTCTGCTTTGTAGCCAGCCCATATGGCCTGAGAGCATGGAGAAAGGCAGGCAGAACAGAAAAAAGGAGGAGTTAAAAAGGCAAGGTCCTGGTCTATTGATATTCCCCTGCAGGAGCTCAAGGAGAATTTGTAAGTCAGATTAAGCAGCACTTTTTATTCCAAATCAATATCAAGAGTCCTCTGTAAGTCTATATCCATATATAAATTAGCTCACAGAAATTATTATGAGAGGTAACACCACAAGTTTTTTGAATTCGGGATGGCAAGAAATGGCCACCCACAATTCAGCTCCACTTCAAAACTGACACAAGTTTGAGTTTGGGTTTTTTCCCCAGACCTAATGACACACGATCTGTGTAAACTGTCTGTCACTGCCCTGCCCAGAGCTCTTCAATGTTCAGTAAACAAATAAGACATTGCCTAGAGACAAGGCAAGGCTGAAACAGCATTTCTGTGTAAGAAGTGTTTCTGCAGAGTCTAGAAGTTGCAGTAAGAGTCAGATGAGCTTGAAAATTGACATGGCTTTTCAGAAGTCAACCAGGAGACACTGTGTAATATGAACTTGGGATCTGAATTAGAGATCCTTATTATGTGCTGTTACCAGCAACTGCTAAACTATTTTTGAAAAGCTCGCTCAATAGATATCAGTTTTACAGCTCTGAGAAAAAGTGGCTCTGAGTGTTACATGTATACTCAACAGGCACAGACAAACATTGCAATTCAAATTCTGGTAGAGACAAACCCTTAATTCCCTGTGAGAGCTGAGGGTGACCAGACTCAGTGCATTATACAGTCAGTGCCTGCAGAGAAGCAGGAGTGTGGCAAATGCTGTAGACATGCAAGAGCAAGGCAGAAATACAAGTACAGGCAGACAGAGCTACGGGCTCTTGGCTCTGATTGTTGAATGAATACAAAGAGCCGTCCAATGCTCCATCAGGAGGGCTTCCCCTACGTGTCCTATTACCAACCCAAATTTTTCAAAAAGTGACAGAAATTCTCTTAGGAACCAAAAGAAATTCAGGGTTTGATAATTTCTTGCCAAGTTGGCAATGTTGTTCTTCATACCCTTGCACCATGTAGAAGTTGGCAACAGAAACCCAAACTAGAAAAAGTAGAGCTGAAGTAAATGTGTGATAGAACTTGTAGTTTTTTGTGTCCCATTTGTACCTGGCCTTCACTCATCCCATGTAGATTTAGGTGCCCTAAATCATACAACACCTTTAAAGCTTTGTCAAAATCTAATCTGTTGCCAACAACTCGCCCACTACAGCTAACAGGAGAGCATTTGGCAAACTTATTGCTTGGGTGGCTAGAAATGATCTTGCAATTTCATCTTCAATATTTATGGTGAAATAGCTTTAGTAAAAAATAACTTGATCATTCCCCGACAATATCTACACCATTATCTATCCCCAGCCAAAATGCACATGTGTAAATCCAAACCTGCATTCCTTGTGAAATGCCTGCATCTGCAGTGATGAACTGTTGAGGACTAATACTGGGATAGCAGACAGCATCCTGGACAATGAGATTATATGAAACTTACATTAATGTAAGCTTCCTAAGGGATTATTTGGAATGGGGATTAGGGAGCTTTAGGAATTCAGAACTTCCTTTGGATTTCTTCATCCTTTCACCTCATCTCACAGGGGGAGAACCCAGTGGCTTGCACTGGTACAGCCTTGAACAGAGTTCTTTGGGGGGAGCTCTGCTAGTGTTCAAAAGCATATTGGCCTGCAAGGATTAGGAAGAAATTTTGCAACGTGTGGAAAACAGCCCATAGGATCCAGCCAGCAGGAGGTTTAACTGCTGCTCTACCTCCCAAGTGGGCTGAGCCAGCCTCTTACTCGGATGCTGACTCCTCAGGCAAGGAACATATTTGTGAGATTACATCTTCCAAAAGCAGTAATGCAGGTACTGGTTTGCTTTTAATAATTTATCCTTCTCTCTTCTTCCTGTCTGCCATTCCAGCTCCTCAGAGATTAAAAATTCCCTGTCAGCCGCCTGCCTGATCCGATCAGTCCCTGGTTTGGAAACTTGGGATAGTTCTGTGCCATCCACCCTCCTAATTTACAGGCTTTAAATATAGAGCCTATATTTGGCAGGCATATTTTTAAGTTTTTGTTTTGGATTTTTTTTTTTTTTTTAGTATCTTGCATTCTCTAAAAGCATTTCCAGCTCTAATGTGAAAAGAATGAATTGTGAACCTCAAATGAACTCCATGTTTCTCTGTGTCTGGAGATATAATTACAAGAATTTAAACCGTGCTGAGATCTGCCCTTATTGACATTCAAGAAGGGTGTAGACTCAGGCTAGGTGTGGATTGACCTTTGCAGACATGGTAGAAGACATAAAGCTTCACAAGTATTCAGAACCAAAATGGATTAAGAGAGGAATTACACATGCACTTCCAGGAAGCTTCTATTTCCTATCTTTCCATCAGGGGTTTCATTACCAGCCATTAGTTAGGATTGACCTCTTTTATTCTTGCTGCATCTGCCTGTAACTGGCTGAATGCCAGTTCTCAAAGAATTTCAGTATTGCTTGCCTCCTACTAAGGGTACATCTAAGTGTAAAACCTGTACATTCTGACAGAAGATCAAGCTTCAGAGAGCAGGATACAGGCAAGGTAGCAGCCTGTCGGAACCATGAGCTTCTCCCTTCAGACCACACTTGGTGCACCTACACTTTGGCACAGGGGTGTGACTGTGGCATGGACACGTGCATAGAAAAGGAGCCACAGGAGCTAAGGGGTATCAGTACCCCTGTGTACTGCTATTAGGATGTGTAATTGGGCTGCTAGTATATATACTGAAGTATATTTCACTGTCACAGCTCTCTACAGCAACCAAATAAATATTTAATGAAGGTATGCCATCCTGTACTGGTATCACAGATACTGGTCAAAACATGGATCCACCTGAAAATGTGCTACAGTACATCCAACCCAGCTCTTTGAAAAGGATTTCTCCCCACGCCAGACTCAAACAGAAGGCAAAAATTTTTTTTTTTTTATTTTCAGGTAGTCTTGCAGCACTACAATCAGCTATACTGAACTGAAAGTTAGATTTAAACACAGGGTGTTGAGAAGCAATGCTTCCTGCCACAAATACCCTCAGCATATCCCTCCCTGGGATGTGACTGATGGCATTTTGGACGCATATCACCAAAAAATATTATCACCTGTGTGAAGACCTGGTCAGTGATTAAATACACCCGTGTTGAGATGGGGTACTGTTTTCAGAGAAATAAGAATTTTAGGCAACTCTTCTCACATTGCCATCTGAAAATGAGGGTGCAGATACATGATTTTCCAGGTTTCAGCGTGGTGTCTGATCTCAGATTCTAGACAAGTGTAGCATTTCTGAAACAGCATCCTTGGCATTGCAAAGGCTGTTGAAAACTTGTTGAATTAGCTATGTGTGGGTTTAATACAATCACCTTGACAAAGGGATGTTTCACGTAGTAGCATCTGTGATGGTCAAACCAGTATTAACAATGTAGTGCCATACAGAAAATGCTTTAACTGCATATTTTTTTAAAAAAGATGTGTTTCAAAAATATTATTTTCGAATAATCAGCTATGTTTCATTGCTTCAGTCCTAGTTTCCACTGGCATAGAGGAGCAGGCAAAGTGCCTTCAGGAGCACCAACACATGTTGATACAGAGGCCTGAAGTTAAAAAGGCACATGCTCAGAACACAGGCTGAGAGCCATCCAAACAGCCTTAATTTAGCCTCTTGCTTGCATACACATTATAAATACCATCTCTCTGCAGACTATCACACTTTTTTCCTTTAATATCTGTCTGGTTTAAAGCTGGATGCTGCTTCTTTAATTCTACTGGGACTGTTTATTGCTTAAATATGTCCTCAAATTCTTCAGAGCTGGACTACGACAGGACTGGAGGCTGCTCCCATGATTTTAAATGCCAGTTCACAACACTACACTAGAACTGAGCACTTGGCTTAGGTCCTTTAAAAGTATTTAAATGACAAACTATGGAAAATAATTTTTTAAAATCATCTAGGAACAAAATTTGTCCTAGATCAGATATCCATACTCTTAAATTTAGTTAGGGGTTATTTGCATCTTTAGGTATCTGAGAAGCTTTAAAAAAGCTTGTCTTTAATGTTTCTTTAGAGTCTGGACTCTATATTAACTATTTGTGAAGTAAAGTTCAGTAATTACAGTGAAAATATGCAAAGGAAAAAGGAAAAAGACGAGAACATTTAATTCAAGAATAGAGAACGGGACCTAGATGGGAGGATCAAATGAGAGCTGTCACAGCCTAAAAAAGTATCAAGCAACATTTAAGCAGCATTATTTTAGGACATCAAAGATTATCTTCAGATGCTTTGGGTGTGGCTGGAAAAATCTTAGTACTCACATTACAGTTTGGATGTGCTGGTGTGGTTTTTTATGGTCTAGTATTCCTGAAGGAATGTGCTTTTCAGGTTTTATTCTCTTCTTATGAATTGTTCACAGCTGAGAAAATACCTTCAGACATCCAGCTGAAGCACCCTAGAAATGAAAGAAAGGAGGATTAAAAAAAATCTAGTTTACTTTCCCTCTTCATTTTACTAAATTCCCCAGTGATTGCACCCGAGACAGATTTGTGTTTGGTTTTCAAACCTTTACTTCATCAATTTCACTTTTTATTATCTCTTTAAGAGAAATTTTCCAATTTCTACAGAGCACTGTGGGTTTTTTCAAGCCAGATCTTAAGCTAACATGGACTTGGAAGTGACAACTACTGAGTAGGCACCTCCATGTAAGACTCACAGCACTTAGGTTTAATGTAAAGGTAATTCACCAGATGACAGCTTTTTTTTCTCCATTTAAGTTGCTGACCGTGCATCTGTCAAGTGAGCTGGCCCATGAAAGCCTGTGACCAGACAAGGCTCTGATCCTTGTGTGGGACACCCAGGCTATGTTTCTTCTCTCGCTCCCAGGAGCAGCCACAGAGAATTTCCATTCTCTGAAGTTTTTTCTGAATTGCACAGATAGTCCTTTTAGCATTTCAGTTGTGTTGTCTGCCATGTAGCTGTGTTCTGGAAGATCTGCTCCCCTCCTGTGCCTGCACAGCCATTTCTGTACAAAACAGCTTTATTCCCCATACTGGAGACTCGGGAGTCAGCTCCTGTTCTGAACAGGCTTTTGAACACATTTGCATCCCTCTGCAAGGCATCTCAAGCAAATTAATTCTTCCTACCTTATTACATGGCTCTACTTTTGGGGTCCACTTCTGGTCAGACGTGTTCCTCAACCCCTGACTGAGAGTCCTCTTCTGACAACAGTTGCAGTGCCTGATGACCCATTTGTTCCTTTAACTAGGACTTGGATTGTTTATATCGACTGTACACTTAATACAAGTTTGGGATACATTGCGACCCTGCAGAAAATTTATATTTCTATTTATATAATTTCAGTCTCTAATTCCAGCTTAAACCCTAATACAACATGTGCATAATTATTTTCAAAGAATGAGACAAACCTTTCACTAATAAATCCCTGTGTTGTTCCACAAAGAAGTGAAAACCTGATTTATTCATAAATAAAAGGTCAGGAAGGTGACTCAAGCCTTTTTAAAACGGATGGTTTTTATTTCAGTTTCATTCCAGCCCTGGCCTCGAAAGAACAAAATATAAAAGATTAATAAATTCTAAATTTCTCTCACAGTAGTGATATGTTGCAATAAATAACAGTGCCTGAAAATTCAATTCTCAGAATTGCATTGCTCAGGCCTTGGCTGCTTATCTGAGATGCTCATGGCTCCATGTCTCATGAGGGTGCTCTGCACAGTTTTGAAAATAAATGGGGCACAGCATCCTGGCCCAAACACATGTGCATGTGTACATGTTAAAACAGACAATTTTGGGTACAGCCACTGTTGAAGCCCAGGAGCACTCTGAAGTTGCAAAGTTAGGAGAAAGCACTAATTATTTAGCTACCAAAAGGAATGTGAAGCTGGTAGCATTGAGATAAGTGCAGGCTTTAAAAAAAAAACCAACCCTAAAGTTGTACTTTGGGGTGTTCATCCCACCTTTATCCAGCCTGCATTGAGACAAAGATAGACCTCATGGAGTCCCACCTAGATTTCAAGGATAGGAGTCTAGGAAGGTTGTGGGTAAAGGATTTTATGGGTAAATCCCCACTAGGCTAAAGGAAAACTTTGCTGGGTACTACCTACATCAACTAGTAATTGTGTTTCTCTACTGGTCAAATAACAAGATGACTTTGCTGACCAGATACTGTCCTTTTGGAAGTGCAGTTTCAGCTGTGGATTTTGCCTGAGGGAAAGCTGAGTTCCCAGAAGGACACATCTTTCAAAACACAGTCAGTACTACAATATAATGGAGGCATTATCTATTTTAGGATTTTACACAAGTCACAAATAACTTAGGAATCTTTTGGCATGTACAAAATGTATAATTTATGGACTGCTTTCCCAGAAATGAGTAGAAAGGAAGTGTCCAGCTACATTTCAATATAAATCTGCCAGTGCTCTTGATGCACCCTGAGACCTCTTCCATTTCAGAGATTTTCAATCTTGGAAGTCTCTATTTGAACCCATTTTTTATTTTGTCAAAGGAAACCTAGATACAAACATCTGAATATTTTCAAGTATAATTTTGTAGATACAAACATCTGGATATTTTCAAGTTTAGTTTTGTATTTTATTTCTGTTCCTATTGAGGTATCCAAAATATTACTGGCATGATATAACAGCCTGTGTTATGCACAAGAAAGAAAATAAAAGACAAGTCCAGTTAAGCAAGGAGATTCTCAAAACTGGCAGGTACTTGTTTTTATGCTTTTATTGTCACTCTCATTTTAGTTATATTACATTGTCCCAGTTAGGGACAACACCTCATTGTTCTAAGCTTTGTTCTAATTTATACTGGTGGCATTGGTCTCAGAAAGATCTAAAACTTTTCCTGAAGCACCTCTGTGGCTGAAATAAAATGTAACTTGTTTTTCCATATAGCCTAGATTTGATTTGTTGGAAAGAGAGCTTTGTCATCTGCAACTCAGTCAGGCATTGCCTGCTCTGAAACAAGTACAACTGTGGATGTACTTCCAGATCCCCATGAGATTTCTACACAAGGATGCTCTGGATTTTAGCTCTGATTCTGCAAATCTTACTTAGCTCAGCAGCCCACAGAAGTGCCATTGCAGCTGACACTCTGGCTGACTCGAGAAGATTCCTGTGGGCTTCGCACAAAATCTTTTGCTTTGATGATTTATTTTTTTTATGTTGCAGTGAATTGAAATACACTGCTATTTTCCATTCTTTCACAGCAACTTGTGGGAAAATTTCATCTGTCCTTTCTCAACATGTGTCAGAGACAGAAACAAGTCATTAAGGGACTAGCAGAACTTGGCTGGCGGTAGCCCCTGCCTGCACTTCAGAGCAGGTGGATTAGCTGCTGAAGTCTGCAGCAGACAAGCTGCACTAGCAGGTTTGTAATAAAAGCCCTGTAACTAACCATCAGCTTGCCACATCACTTGCAAAAGTTTAGCTGTTGTTGTTCTCACAGGAAAAAGGAACAAGAGCATCAGCCAAGTGGCTGCAGCATTGCAATACATTTCTGTTTTTCTGAAAATGTCACTCTGATGACATCCTGTAATCTCAGTGATGCAAATCCTTCTCGATTAGAGAAGAATATTAGCAAACAGCCTAGCTTGGTGGACAGAGATGCCCTTTGTAATATAAAAATTGATGAAACAGTAACATTAAACATGCACAAATGTTTCTGGATGGGTAACATACATTGTAAGCACCCAGAAAATTTAGTGGTTTTACCTGTGAAAAGACACTTCTTCTTGCTAAGGACCATTGTGAATCCTAGTAAATGCTCTAAGGCCTATGAAATTATCAGATACATTCTACCCCTCTTACAAAATCATCCATGACTGAAGCCACATGGGTTTCCAAACACACAAGCTTGTTTTGCAGCAAGGCTGTCACTACAGCTTTTGGTTTCTGTATTTCTACTATTAAGAGAGGCACATGAGGCTGAAGACAACAACCAAGGCAAAGGTACTAACCTTGCTTCCCAGGCAGGCAAAAGGGAGCCTGCTTGGAGTGCTTCAGGGGAGCATGACCCCAGTGCTGCGGGGAATGGACCGAGGTAACTGCCCTTGCTTGAGAGCCTGATTTGTCAGCATCCAAAATACCTCATTCTTCTTTCTCTACAATTAAAAAAAAAATTAAAATAGTCAAATGCATGCCAAACTGCCTTTGTATCCCTCTAAAATCTTAATTAAAAGATACTGTGGCCAAGAATCAAATTTCCTGTACTTTTATTTGCCTTAGAAATCATACTTGTGTGCACAGCAGTAGATGGCTATCTTTCTTTCAAGGGGCAGTGATGAGTTGTTAGCCAAACATTTGTCAATAAGAGTTGATGGGAACTTGAGGAGAAATGCTACAACCTATGTAGAAAGACTGAAAGGGACAAGAGAAAAGGATATAGTTCTTTACATTAGAAATATGATGTAAAAATGCAGCAAAGATACAAAACAAACACAAATCCTTTCCTGTTTTCCCTCCCAGTTTCTCTGTGTAGGTTTATGTTTTAGTAACGGATGAGTGAGCTGGGCTAAGTCTACAGAATGGGGCAAAACCACAAATATGCAGGGCAGGATAAATCAGAAGAACATGTTTGCAGGCCATGTGGTATTAGCGTGGCAAACTTGGGAAGGAGATGGGGAAGAAATGGAAAGGAGTGTAGCACATCTTTTCTATACCTTAAAGCAATGAAAATACTGTTAAATAGTAAGACTTTGCCTACTGTTGAGTAAAGTTCAAGGAAAGGTGAGGATGGACAGTAGGGACAGCCTTGGGATCTGAGACTCCACTCCTGAAAACACAGACACGCTTTGCCTGTGCTGGGCACTGGACCATTATCAGTTTTCCTATTGCCAGACTAGACAAATTCGCCTCTGAGCACAGATGAGTAGCCTCAATTTCTGGACTTCCATCATTCCAACTATGTCAATTAGACACTATTCCTAATCCTTGGAGTTTCTGTCACTTTTTAACAGAAAAATCTTATAAGTATTGGCAAGTCTCACCTCTGACACTTCTGTCTCATAAGTATTATTGTGTATGACTATGACATCATATTGAAGATTATCTCCTAGAATTTATTTAATTAGCTGGTCAGCATAGTGGTTTCAAAACTCAGAGCTCCCCTTTATTTTCTTGTAGGTGCAAATGTTGTAATATTGCTTTTCCCCCCCAATATTTTACGAAGTTCTTAAACATGCATTGCCAATACTAAGCAACCAGTTCAGATTTTTAGTTAGCTATATCATTCAAGTGGCTTAAATCTATCAACAAGCTGGTCATTAAATGAATCACTGACCTATTTCTCAGCTACTCAAGCTAAATAACCTATAACTGATGACCTATAAAAGCATCAGTGTGTTAAGAAAAATTATTAGCTGGAGAAGCAGAACAGCAGTTGATCACTTCCCACCAATCTGAACAGAAAGATTCACCAGCTTCAACAAATTCCAGAACTCAACAAATTCTGACAAGAAATCAGATTTTGACAGACATTGATGTCTAGGGGAAGTACTATTAAGCTCCTACACAGTCACCATTCAACCTTCCTTCCTTAGATTATTACTGGAAAATTTTATGCAGATATTTAAAATGGCTCTAACCTGGGATGCTCCAGAGTGAAATCTGGAGTTCAGACTCTCCTCAACTCAAGAGAGATGAATTTTAGACCTAGCACTTACTCCTACAGTGGAACAAACCAAATTTATGGTCCAGCCACTCTCCCTGCTTGGGTTCATGTATGGTTTAGATCCAGACCCAAATCCTGGGCCCTGGGTAGGCCCAGACTACATAGCAAGAAGGTTGAAAATGTTTGGTTTAATTTTTAAGTCCTCCATTGCTCTTACCCAGCAACAGGCCATGTGTGGAAGCCCCTGGCCAGCCCTCACGTGTTTCTGAGTGTTGGAGAGTGATGGGGTGGCGGGAACAGAGGACAGGGCAGCATTTGGGGAGGCAACAGCCAAGGTCTGCCCACCCAGACAGAGACTGCCAAGGGGAAGTGAAAATCAAGAGGAGTGAGGAAGGGAGGCAGGATTACCTGCCCCTTGCCACCTCCATCAACAATGGCACTGTGGACCCCCATGCCAGGCCCTGCATCCTGGTGGGAATTGAAACCTTCTGTCCCCTGTCGTCTACAGCCATCATCACACTGGTGTCTAAGCACTTTCTAGCTAAGTCACCTGCTCATAACAGAAACTGATGTGGTTTTCTGCTTTTTCCTCTTCCTCAGCAGAAACCAGCCCCGAATACTCAGTTATAGGCTGCTAAGAGAGCCAGCCATTCATCCCATTTGCTGAACACAGACCACTTGGGGGTTGCCTTTTGGGACTGTAAATGCATGCAGTCTCCCACCCTGATGTGGGGAGAACTACAGCTTGAAAACTAAGGCAGGATGGGAGGCACTATTGAAATTTTCTTGTTCAACCACCTTGAAAAATGACCTAAAACCTTCCTGCTAACATACATACATGAAGTTTTGTGTCTGGTTTGTATTTGTATGATCTGTGGCACTGCGTGTAGATGAAGACAGAAGGTAGCAAAGTCAGGAGTGAAAGGAGAAGAGAGTGGGAGCTCTCTCACCTACAGCATAAAGGTGCTTCAGCCAAGTGCGTGCCTGAAGAGCAACTTCTGGGGTTTTTTTTTTTCTTCTTCTTTCTTTTGCAATCATTGCTCGCTTGACAGGCCCAGACGGAATTACATCACTTCCTAAAACCCATCAAAGAGAGTCCATCTCCTGAAGAAATGCGGCTCAGATGCTCCCCGGCAGGAAGCAGGAAATGTAGATGTTCGGGTGCAGCAGGGAGCCTGCCGGAGCGCCCCTCAGGTGGGAGCGCTGCCGGGGCAGCATGCGGAGCCCTGCTCTCATCACCCTGCTCTCTGCCCTGGCGCTGGCTGCAGGATCTGCCGGCGATGGTGAGTAAGAAAGAGCCTTTCGCCTGCCGAGGTGGGACCGCGTGTCTTGCCTGCAGCAATGGGACCAAGTTGGAGGGCAACACCCTCCAAACTGAGCACTGGGAGGAGATCTGTGGGGACTTGCTCTCTGCTTTTTGCTGTGTTTACCCTCTGTTTTCACTTGCCTGTCGTTTTCAAAGCTTTGACTTTTTTTTTCCTCAGACCTATCCCCGAACAGCAGCAAACAAACCCTACAATTCCTGCATTTCCTAAATTGCAGGTGTATAGAGAACCGGAGTTTCCATGTTGACCCATCAGGCATTTTTCTTCTAATTTTAGTTGTTTGTTGAACTTTTTAAACTCCGCACCCATACCATCAGTGTTTAATAGCTAAGTTAAAGGCAGAGCACTGCTTCCATTCAAAAGGTGACTGCCGATTTCCGCAGTCCCGGTGCACTGAAACTGGTTTAACAAAGGCACAGCCGGTTCTGGAGACAAATATTTTGAATTCTCAGCTGCAGAACAAAGTGGCCGGCACCATAGACTTAGGTCGTGACCCTCTGAAGGGAAGAACCATGAGTGGAAAAGCCACTTGTGACAAAACGCTGAGGCGCTGGAGTGTCGTTGCAGAGGCTCTCGCCTGTTTGCCGGGGTCATTGGTTCCACTGGCATTTTGGCAGCCAGCGACCGAACATGACAGGCAGCTCTTGTAGTGAAACCTTGCCAAGGCGGTGCTTATAAGCCTTTTAATGTCAAAAAAAATCCTTGCCCAAGTGCCTCGATATGGATTAGGAGTGTTTGCTGCCTCCGTGCTGCTGTAGCGAGCGGGAGCTCTACAGAAAGCAGGGAAAGAAGATGGTCACTCTCAAGATATCACTGGACTTCTCTTAATGTCCTAAAATGCACTGCTGGAATCGGTGGTTTGGTGTGGGCGCTTTTCCCCTGAAAAACAGAACTATAAGCAGGGTGTAGAGCTGGGCTGCAGGCTCCTGGCGTGCTGTTGAGCTGCTTGCACTTAGGAGACTTTCGTAGCTCTAAGAGCGAGCTAAGTGAGGTATAAAATGGTTTGTGTTTGCCTTTGTTACTACAGCCCTGCTGCATTGCAGACACTTTAGGAAAATATGCTGCAAGCATTGAATGCAGCTCAGCATCAAAGCGGTCAGAGAAACAAAAATGCTGCCACGGGCAGAGCAAAACACAGGTGGTTTGGAAACGGAGAAGTACAACGAAGGCAATGAAGGCAGTGCAGAGTGATCAGGCTCCTGCTTCCTTAGCTCGTGTGCAGGGTACTGAGAGCTGCTATTTCATCACCTTGTCCCCGTGGGAGGGGGACGACGCCTCAGTCCCGGGGCTCCTCAGCCTGACTCGGTGCCCCCCCGCCCTTCTCTGCAATGGGCTTTAGAGGCTGCAGGAAGCGCCAGGCAGATGTCACATACCAGGTGCCCCAACCCACTCCCCCCTGCCTTCAGAGACTTCCTACCAGTAGGTCCACCTTTAAATTCTGGTTGATTTTGGAATGGTTCCTCTTTGTGAGTGAGTCAGCCCTGCCAGAGCCCTCCCCAAGCCCTGTCAGCTCTGACTCTACGGAGCCAATCCACAGTCACAGGGGAAGGGGAGGAGGGGACCCACATTTGCTCCCCATACAAGGGCGGCTTTTGCTTGTGCAACCAGCCCCAAAATGTACCTGGGGGCATACTCTGACTGCACGGATGGAATGGGAAAATTGTGAACTTGAGCCTTGGGGGGCAAATTAAACTGATGGGGGGAAAGCTTATGTAGGGCTTATGTACCCCACAGGCACTGCTGGGTCAGGAACCCCTCCACTAAGAGCAGCCTCCCAGGGGGATCCTTTGCTCTCACCCTTCCTTGCTCACAAACAGGGCAGGACCTTTAAGACCTTTTGCCAGACAGTCTTCACCTTTTAAGTGGGCTACTGTCTAGAGACCATTTACAAAGTAGGCAAACAGAGTATGATTAAATCTTGCAGCAGAGACAGATTAAAGTCTTTATAAATCCTGTTCCCATACCATGCCAGAGCCTTGTAAAAGCCTAGTCTTGCCATTTGGATTATGATTTATGAATGGTTTTCTCCCTGCTACGCTACAATCACTCTAATCCAGTAGCTCTGAGAGCATTCCTGAGGTCTCAGCTCTGGGTGCTGGCCTTCTCCCAGCTCCATACTGAGGGGATGTTAGGGTTTGCATCAGTCCCCTTCCCTCTGCTTTAATGTATTCAGGAAGCCCTATAGGTAACAGTGCAGGATATCACCTCTACTGTAGGAGATGGTACTCAGTGCTCAGCCTTGCAGCAGCCCTGAAGACCTACCTAAGTGTGTGTGCTGATCCTAGTAACAAGTATTAAGAACCTTACTGTAGCTTATAGGAACAGGCTCTGACCCTCGAGTCATTTCCCAGGCTATATATTTGGTGAAACACGTGGGAAATTGCAGCGTAAGCGGTCTGACATGGGGAGCAAGAAAATATATGAGGGAGAGGATCAGTAAAATATGTATGATCTCCAAGTGGAAGAGCTGGGGTAGTTGCAAGTAGCGCTTTATTCTGTCTGTGTCTCTGTGCTATTGTTTTGAATTGTCATTCAAAGAAACACTGCTATCAAAGATCCAGCTATTCAGCAGCTTGTACCACGAGCATAGACAGGGACTCTCTCCTTGGCAGAGAAGTGCCTTTTATAAAGGCTGCCTCCCCTACAAAGCCAAGGTATCTAAGGGAGCAATAGTTTTGACCTGTTCCTCTCTAGAGTAATGAACTGAGAATGGGTTTGAACCCTTTACAGTCACATGTTAAAAATTTCTAGCACAGCAACAATGTTAAGAAATGAGGATTTGGTACATTTTCCCCTTCCAAAGTCCAGTGCCCTAAAAAGCAGATGAAAAATCCGTTCTACTGAACACATCAATTTCTCCTATGTATTTACAACCATTCCTCCCTTTTATCCACACACACGAACATTCACAGTGTTTTATTCAAGTGCTTCAGGGACATTTCAGAAAATCTCTCATTTACATCAGCAAGATTGTATACTAATTTTCAGTCAGTGACACCAGTCTCTTTTCCCTCAAGAGATTTTATGATAGCTGGAAAGCCTCTGGAGCTTTTGAATCTTTAATTTCAGTGTCCTCCTGAGAGCAAGGAGTACTGAGAGATTTGCATCACAGTGAGGTCGGTCGCATGGGTATCACAGATTCAGAGCTAGAAGGCCATCAGATTAACTAGAAGCAACTAAATGCATAAATTGGTCTGGAAAGCCTTTAGTACTGGGGGTGAGGAATGAGACTACAGGTTCACAGCTTGACTCTAAGATGTGTGACTGAATTTGCAACACCGGCTGTTAACGCAGCACTTCAGCTGGATAGAAATCCAGTGAGGAAAAGCAGTTTCCATCTTGTATAAATGAGCTTAAACAGTTGTTTCCTCTTTCAGGTTATACCTAGATAACGCTTTCTAAGCACCTCGTTTTAATAGGATCTTGTCTACAGATTAGCCACCCTGAAATGCTTGTGCTCCCTCATCAGAGGAGCGTATGCTCCCAACAGCTAGCCTGCAGGCTTTTAAGGATTCCTCTTCCAGCCAGACTGACAGGCAAGACCTGCCACAACAGGCAACCGGGCAAGCCCTGGACGTGGAAAGGAGCAGCCCTTCTTACAGCAGCCTGAAATGTGGGGAGAGGAACACTTCAGGGATGAGCCAAGCAATACACAAGAGAATCATACAGACCATGTGGAGTGGTATGACTGTACCACCAAAGCAAGGTGTGTATGGAGCAGAATGATATAGGATATGGTAACTTTATTCCAGCTTTATAGCCTTTTCTTGTTCTGTCACCTTCTCGTGAGCCTTCCTTTCACTGCATTTTTCTAGCTTATGGGAAAGTTTGGAGAAACAAAAATTTTCCTTTCAAACTAGCAAGCCTGGCTATCCCACCGACATAGCTCTTGCTTTTTCTCTCTCATTGCTTTTTCTCCTGTCAGTAGGCACTATAGTGTAATTTGAAAAATTCCCTTGAGAGACCCCAGTCCTTGAGTCTGATGGCAAGGCAGCAGAGAGACTGATCGTTCTACAACAGAACTGAATGTGCTGACTGCCAGCTATTTTCCTTTGCTATTTTCCTTTGCCTTGCATCCAAGTGAATTCAGAAACCTGTTTGCCTGCTTACTTCATCAGGAAGCCCATATCACCACCTATGAGTGCTGCAGCACAAACCTCAGAGGGAGAAATGCTGCAACAACAGAAATGTTGTTTGTTTGATTGAGATGTAGTTTTTTTGGACTCCAATCTGTAAACCCACTTGGTATATTCAACTGCTTCTGTCTCCCATGAAAAGCAGGTTTAGGAGCACCTCCAAAACTCAAGCAAAGTCTATCAGTGATCCAAGCATATTTTTAAAGGAGAAAATATTGAGTAATACCTTATACCATGGTATCTGCATACAGGGACATAGCTTTTTCATAATTCGTAAGAACTGTTAATTGAACATTTTATGAGATGGTGCTAGTGCTTGCTCAAGCATTTTGGTCCCTTGAGTACTAGATTCTCTAATACCTCAGCTGTTGAAACCTGAGAACTTCCTGCCTTCCAGCTCCAGCTTCTTAGCTTTCAGTTCCAGCTATGACTACCTTCCCGTCTGGGTAGGATGCAGCTGCATGCCAGCCCCTCTCCCTTCTGCTCTTGAAAGCATGGAAAGTGGTAATACAGGCTGGGATGAACCTGTGGTGTGTTCCCATTCACCTCCCTTAACATGGGAAGAAATCACCAGCATTCATGCCCCACATGGTCTACATAGGTGAAGCCTATGTGGTTGTTGTATGAGCATTTGCTCCTTGGACAAGATGTGCAGAGGGATGAGTACGGATGCTGGACTGTAGCCAACAGCATGAGGCTGAGCTCAACAGAAGAAAGGGCACAGGCTTTGCAAAGTTGAGGAGGTATCTATATGGTCATGTGTGACTTGCTCTTTGTTGGACTCCACTGGCCTTGCTTTTCCATCCTGAATGTCATGCTGTATTGTAGTCAGATTCCCATTTGCAGGGAGCTAGTAGATCTCTGCAAGATGAAATCCCAGCACAGCTGACAAGACAGTTCATGGTATGAATTATCACTGCAAACCTGGTGTGGAGAAAATGTTTGAACAGCACCTCAGAAAATCTCCAACTTTCAGATGCTCTTCTGCCCTGCTCTAAACCTTGTAATGCCCAGCTTTCATTCACCCCACGAAACAGCCACTGGGGCCACCTGCAACATAGCCCACTGGCTATTTTGAGCACTTTAAATTGAAACACTATGAAAAATAGCAACTGTCTTGAGGTCAACCATGTGTGTCTCATGTGGCCTGGGTGGGTGGCTATGGCAGGCACTACAGCTGCACTGGGAGGCCTGAGCCCGACTCTCCCTGACAGACTGGAGGCACAAATCCTTCCCTGGTGCAAGCCACCGGGCCAACACAAGTGCAGGCTGTGCTTTCCTACTGTGTAAAAAGGGTGATGTGTGGGTGGCCTGAGAGTGAGAGCAGCTGCTGGGTGACGGGTGAGGCATCCCTTGAGGCCGAGCTCTGCTCGTCAGAGGTGGCAGGAGTGCAGGATGTGTTGAGGCAGCAGGTAAAATGCAGGAAATAAGAGCAATATCCTTGCAAGAACGTTGTGCAATTGGATGCCCTTCTGCTGAAAGATGTATTTAATTCAGTCAGAGAAAAGATCTCTGTAAGAGGAAATGGTGTTCCCAGAGAGATGCTGTTTTGTCCCTGGAATTATGCAAAGTGAACAAAAATATGTGGCAGCAAGGTCACTCCCTGTGATTTGCCATTTTCTTTGCCTAGAGACTAGAAAAGGTAATTCTATTTCACACAGAGACAAATGATTTGAAGTCTGCTTCATAGTTCAAAAGCAGGCAAAGTAGCAGAGATACTGGAAAAGTCTCTCTCAGAAATCAAGCACAGCATACTCTGCAGCTGAAAGTTTATCACTGCAGTTAATGAGGTGTGACTGTTTGCTTTGCTTTAAAGCCATACCATGCTTTAGACATTTGAAAAATCCATTTTAGCTCTACGAGTAAATGAAAAGTAAGGTATTTTCTCCACACCCTTTCACTATATTAAGCAACAGGCTTGTCCCTCTCAGTATATCAAATGTGGCAGGCAGTGTGTTTCAAGGGCGATGGCTGGAGGAGGAGAATGAAACAAGGTCATTGAAGAGGCTCAGTGAGGCTGTGGTGGGCCATTAGCTCTGCCTGTGGCACAGTCCATCATGCCACAGTCTGCAGCACAGACATCTCTAGTGCTGCCTCGCCGCTCTGCACAACAGCAGTTGAAATGGAGTGGCTGCAGGCACTGGGAACGACAAACTACCTTGGAAAAGAAAAGTCAAACGGCCAAACTAATAAGGGAGAGGAGCTCTCCCTCCTGCCCTCTGCGATAAGATTAAGGACAGCCAGCAGATCGTGGGAAGGGGTGGAGCAGCACACATCTAAGGGGTCATTACCTGCAAGGGAGGCAGAGATAGTGCTTTGCTCTTGACTGAAATACTAAATACAGAAGAGACAGAGAGACTATTGATACAAAATGCTTTGCTACAGAAGAGCTATCATTTTCATTGTCCTATTGTGGTGCAGAAGTCTGGTGACCTTCACAGTATTACATTAAGTATTCAAATTCTTTCCTAGTTTTTAGGAAAGGATGAAACAATCAGATGCCTGTGTGATACGTGCAGCATAAAAATCTAGATAAAACACTGCTGTCACACTCAAATAATTTTATTCATCTGAAATTGGGTTTCCTTGAATACAGTCTCATGAAATACTCATCTCCTCTTTGAGACAAATCTGGTGGGAGAGAAGATGCTGCAGAGTGGATTAAGCAAGAGATAGCGCTCTAATCCCAGTTTTCCCCTCTCATTTGGCATCCCTGGGAAGGACAGCATCCCCGTCCTTCTGATTTCTCATTTGTAAAATGGAGATGATAACTGCTCATCTCTCAGGGCTATTATGAAGATTAATGTGTTTACAAAAGCATTTAAAATGCTAAGTACTTTTGGTTCCAGTCCTGTGAGATTGGAAATGCCAGCACTGAGGTGCTGAAAACCTTAAGCTCTTGCTAACTCTAGTGGAAACTCTGGCTGCCCAGCACTTTACAAGAACGAGGAGAAACATGTAATTGCAAAAGTCATGAAATCCCATCTTGCTTTATTGCATAAAATGAGATGTGCACCATGCTGGCATTGTATCTGAAAGGGCAGATAACAAAAAAACCCCATCGTTTAATTTCATGCCAAGAAAATTATTGAAGGTTTTGCTGTTGTAATTTATCTAAAGACTGATTCTTGTACCTTTGGCTACAACAGGATTTTTGGCATCAGTATAGAATACAGTATCAGCCCAGAATTTGTTGTACTTCTTTTAAGCTTTTAAACTCTGTGACAGTCAACAGACTCTTACCTAGACACACAAAAAGCACTTGTTTCATTATTACCAACACAGCCAATTTTAGCCACTTTTCTTGCAAAATGCATGATAAATGAAACCAGAACTGAGATCAAAGTTCAAAACCCCCAGTCTTAGCATTTAGGGGGAATACCCAGCACTGATGCTTTGCCACACACTCCTTCAGCCAGCCTGTAGGATCAGACAGAGGAACAGTTAATTGGACCTGTATGCAGTAGGGTCCCCGTGTTACTACCATCTCTTTTAGTCCATGCAGAAGTGGAAGGAAGCAGATTTGCATCCTTCAGACTTCCTTTCACCAATTCTTTTTTTCACAGTGAGACAAATTTAACAAATTTGAGAAAGGCACAGAAACAGGGAGATGAGTGAACCAAAGAAATTAGTGAATCAGGGATAACGGTCTCCCTGAAGGCAGTACCTAACTCCTTGGGTAAGGGGAGGGACGTATGTGCCAAGACTGAGATGCAAAACAGGCTGGTGTGGTTTACTGAGAAGCAGAATAATGACCGGATGCCAACCTGCAGGAAAAGAAGTCTGTTTGTGCAAGGCAGCTGTGTGCAGACAGATGACACATGCTGGCGTGTTCCAGTAAAAGGCAGCTGAAGAACGTGGTCATGACTGGTAAGATTTTGTGACAAATTTGAGATCTAATTTTACATCCGATGCCCAAGACTTCAAATCTGTGTGACTGGGGCATCTGCTATTTGTTTTTTTTAACACATCAAATGGGAAGTAAATACTAAAGCTGTACACTGTGGCTTACTGATAATACTAACGAAACCCTTAAAATGTTAAGTTGTCCTCATATTTTTGACAGGCCCTGGAATTGATGGATCAGGAGATGGATCGATGATATTACCCACTTTTACAGCAACACATCTTCCTGCTACGGGTCCTTCGACCGTGAATGACCATGAGCCAGTACTTGTAACTGCAAGCACTACTGAAAGCAGCTTTGAAACACATTCTCCAAGTACTGAACTGAATGCTGTGAATGATGAGGACAGCCTAGAAGCAGCAGAACAGTCTATCTTGATATATGTTGTCCCTGTGGCGTTGCTGGTCCTGCTGATTTTCTTGATCACATTTTTTGTAATGCATCATAAAAGGAAAAAGTCTAAGCAAGGTAAATTGGTCTTCTTGTGCATCAAAAGGCTATTTTTAGAATGTGCTCAACATTAACAGAACATTATTTTGAGGCATGGGATGCCACATTTAGGATAGGATGCCCTTTTCTGATTGTAGTTGCATGTTTGACAAGAGAGGGATCCTCCCCAGCCAGCAGTACCTGGTCATGCACCTCTCCCTGGGCAGGAGCTACTTCTGCTTCTTGGCACCTCCTGCTCATGCTGCCACACCCATGGGAGCCCTGGCACCAAGCTCTGGCTCCTGGAAATGCTGAGAATGCTCAGGGATGTAACTGTGACTGCAAATGCTTGTTCTGTCTTTATGCTCACCAACTTTATGCAAGGTGAAATTATTGCTTCTATTGCCCATAGTGCCCACAAGGTAAAGCTGCTTGGAGCTGCAATAAAATAAGAACAAGCAAAACCATTTTAAGGAACAATTTTAAGGGATCCTGATTCCATAGGGTGGTGGCTGCTATGAAGACATCACAGCAGATGAGCTAGGTCAGACTGCCTGGGTGCTGCAGTAGGGTGAGCAATGCTTCAGGAAGATGCCATGATCTGTTAACAAAGGAATTGGTAACTTGGAGTGTCAGGCCACAGAAAACAAAGCGAGGTGTCATATTAGAACCACGTAGCTGGTAAGTGAAATCCTGAAATGGTCATATCAGCGTCTCTACATGGTCAGAGTGCAGCTCTAAGCTCATCAGCCTGCAGACAGTGCAACACATTCAATACAGATTTTAAGTCAAGTTTTCAGGGCATTTTTAGGCTGCATTTGCCTGAT
Organism: Falcunculus frontatus; assembly: GCA_013398115.1. Taxonomy (NCBI): domain Eukaryota; kingdom Metazoa; phylum Chordata; class Aves; order Passeriformes; genus Falcunculus; species Falcunculus frontatus. Next base: position 1,798,581 of record VZRV01001115.1, on the reverse strand, counting down.
CACCGGGTTTCCCTCTAATGAACTCTGAATTCGCAACCAGACACCCAGTTGCCTGCTTGTTTCTGAATGACTGAAATGCAGGTACACTCTTCAGAGGGTTAGGAAATGTGGTGCCTTTCAGGAACACAAGCCTGGGATCTCATGCCCGTTGCAAACTCTTGGACCTGGGATTTTGAGCATCCTCAAGGCTGGGGCAGATGGCTCTGTGGTTCTGGGATGGTTCTGCAGTCTGGGAATGTGCTGGAACAACTGGGAGATATCACCCACTGGCAACAATTAATTAAAAATAAGGTGATTTAAGACAGGTTTTTCAGTCACTTGATTCCTGGAGGTGAAGATATTTATCAGAATTATGTCTGTGACACCATTTTTTCCCCCACCTTTACTTCATCTTGGAGTCATAAGTAGCATTGGATCCCTTTTGACATCTGGCTAGTTCAGCTTCATTTGCCTAACTGAGATCTAATCTGCCATGCAGTCCAACTCCCCCCTGCCCTTCTCCCCAGGAGCAGCTCCCAGAGTCTCCAGACAGAGCTGGATTGCCTGAGTGTAATCTGCAGCAAAATGTCCCAATGCTTCCAGTAAACAATTTTTTTGCAGAAGTGGTTCCTTTTCAGGATACCATTTCCCTCAGCACATCTGTTTGCCTGAGGGAAGTGTGCGTCTGCCCTGTCCTGCCCACTGCAACACCAAAACTGGGCTTCCTCCCAGCGTGGCTGAGCTAATAACGAGCTGCTTTTAGACTCAAAATAATGGGATCCTCTGAAAATTACAAACAGGATAAGATGTTTTGTCTTTCATCTGCAATGTAGTTTTAATGCCTTTTGAAAATGTGACCTGTTTTACTTGACCCTATTCAAGGCTTGCATGCAGTCTGGACCCTATAAGTACAGTGGGGTATATATCATGCAGAACTATGAACACCAACTTTCTTCTTTTCCAGATGAGCTGGGAAGCGAAAATGTGAAAAGGTAAATTTTATTAATATCATTCTTTTTTTAAAAATTTCTTTTACTCTAATCTTTGTCTCCTTCACGGTCTCTTTTAATTTAGCTGTACACTAAACATCATTACCTTTTCCCATCAATTGAACCAGCTATCTCAGCAGGTGGCTAAAGTGTGACTTCAGTACCTGGTTGAAGGTGTAAGACTGGAGCAGGAGAACAAGAGTTAGTGGTGACTGAGGCAAGGGCTGCCCCACAGACACCTACAGCCCACAGCCCTCACTGCGCCTGCTCTTAGGCACCTCCTGCTCCATCAGCCACAAGAGGTACAAGGTGCCCCATGAGCAAACGGGATCAGTTCCCAGGCTCATCACAGGCTTTTCCTATTTAGAATAAGCTCTCCCCTGTTTTTCAAGTTTGTCTTCTTACTCAGAGGTGAGGCAGAAAGGCTTGCCTGGCTGCCACAGGAGCAATGCCTTAGCTTCTTGGAAAACAAGACAGAAGCTGGGTGGCTCATATCAGAGTGATAATTTTTATTGTTACCTTTTACTGAGTTCCATCTTGCTAATCAATGATGAAAGCTCATTAATTGGGTCTACGAGAAAAAAAAAAGGTTTTCTTGCTAAAAACATTTTTTCTATCATATGACTGCAGGAATGATAAGCAAAAGGGAGCTAAGCAGAGGCATTTAAATAAATGCAGCTACTCCACTCATGACCTTTCCTTTTGAAGTCACTGCAAATGTCAGTCACAGCTATGATGAAACTTTAGGCCTTCAGCTTTTAACACTGGAGCAATGGTACTTCTGTCATGTGTTCCAGGAGGGCAGGGACAAAGTATCCTGTATTTTTTTAGTTTTCTATTTACAGCAGGGACAGTTTTCAAGAAGCTGCAGTGACCCTGGTGCTCTGGCATGCCCCTGGCTGCACTGAGTCCCTCTGTGTGTCATGTCTCAGCTGGCCCTACCTCTGCCCAAGACTGGCATCTCAGTGCCGCTCCCTCGCATCTGTTCATGGCCCCTTGGTTCACACCCATTGGGCTGACATCTTCTCAGATTACTAGGCTAGGATGGCCTTCCAGAGCTAATATGTGTATCTGGAATTATAAGAGAGTCGTAAGTTGTTAGAATTAAGCATTTTGTGTAATGCGTTTTTCCCCCCTCTCTTCTCTCAAGTCCTATTTTTGAAGAAGACACGCCCTCTGTTATGGAGATAGAAATGGAAGAGCTTGATAAATGGATGAACAGCATGAACAGAAATGGTACACGGTAACCCCTCTACTCCATCCTCCCTCTCTTGCCTGCTGATGAAGATCCCATGCATAGGAAATCAATGGAAGGCGTTTTGTATTCGTATCACTGCTTTTCCTACAACATTTTTAGTTTTGCTCTTGACTCCCTCCTACTAAAATAACTGAACAAATGTCAGGGGTAGAATTTTTCAGAGGAGTATTTTAGTTTGTGTGGGAGCTTATTTTTAATATGTGATGGAATCTCATAAATGTTTTCAGTTTTCAGTAGACATTTCTATTAAACACACTTATAGCTGTGAATATTATTGGTATTTTTAAATACATATTTTTAATGCTAAATACTGGTTTCTCTGAAGTATCTAGTCCTTTCAGTCTCAAGAATTTCTACAGTTTTGCGCTCCACATTGAGGTGTTTTAGAAGAAATACGCATTTGCTCATAGTTCAGACCACCATTTATTTAAAATTGCTGCCAGGAACCAATGAATATGTCCTTCCCCTCCCTTGCAAGGCTATCAGCCCATGGAGCAATTAGAACATGGAGTAACTACCACCAGCAGCATCTTCAGATCTCTTCTCAGTTACTCCTAAGTATCTTGCATTTTTCCCCCCATTTTTCTCCCAGGTGAATTCCCCAGTTAAAATCTCTAAGGGGTCTGCATTGTCCTTCAAGGGTCTCCTCAAAAAATGCAGGTCTTTGGTAAGCCACGAGTTAACCAAGGCCTGATTTTGAACCATGAACAGCTTTTCACTGGCTAGGAAATGCTGAAACACTGGTATTTTTTTCATTCCTGGTCCCTTGCCTTCTATCCCAATGGCTCATTTGCCTGACCTAGTAGGCATGCTTTGTTTTTCAGGACATAAAGCTCTTTGGAGCATTTCCTTGCATTAGCGCAGTGCTCCACATGATGGGGTTTTGACCTTCGCGGTCTGTAAGCTCTTGTGGAAAACGTGCTAAGTGGCGGTGTGAAAGAGAGCCATTAAGTGTACTACATCGGAAAAAAGGGGTGTAAAATATAGTTTAAAATTTTGTGGAGAGAAGGGAGCAAATATTTTACATACGTTTGTGTGTGTATGTGTTAGTGTTCCCTAAACTCCAGCCCCAAATTCCCAGCTGGACCATAAAGCATAGGTGCAACTGCCAGCAGTGGAAGATTGACAAACAGCCCTCCCCGTGGCAGTGTGTAGGAGACAGTCCTCCAAGGTAGCTCATTTGTATAGGTGTGCATAAACAACTGCAATATATGTAATAAATAAATTATGGCAACACCTAGCAAAGGGAAGGAGGTGTAAGATTTATGCTATGGGGACTATGCAGATAAAAGGGTGCAGAAGTGCATCTGCAGATCTATATTCTAGAGTGAATGCATGATAAAAGTTGATGCATTTTTTAAATAAATGTAGAACAACTGCCAAGAGTAACTATAGTCCTGTTTCTTACCCTTTTCCAGGTGACTGTGAATGTTTGCCTACTGTAAGAGAAGAGGAAAAAGAATCAATTGCCAACCCAAGGTACTTTAATTCATTATATTATTTGAAGAAATATTGTCAGTGTCATTCTAAAATAATCTAATCTTTTTGTATGTAATTGTAGAATTATTCTTTGGTCTATTTAAGTTTTAAAATTTTTATATATGGGGCCTTGACTTCAACTTAAACTAGAGGCTTGACACGCTTATTTCTAAACAGGTCTCTTCCTGTAAACTGTACTTCTAAATAATCTTACACTTTACAAAGTGGTGCAAGACAGACAACCAGATGGCACAGATGGAGTTTCACTCACTGATCAGACTTTAATCACAGTTTCCCAAGGTGTTAATACAAGCATTCAGCATAGCTCCCTTGGCACTCTTCACCGCAGGCACCCAGTTCCCCTCTGCCACCTGGTGCCTATAGGTTCTTGGGAACCACTGCCAGATGTTTTGGCTGGAGCTGTGACCTGACAGACAGGGACTTGTCTGACTCCAAGAAAAAAATGAGAATGAGAAACACGAAGGACCTTCCCGGTGCCCCCTTGCAGCACTCCCCCATAGCTGGCACTAGTTGATAGTCCAAGCAGAGATCCCAGTGGGATGCAAAACCGCAATCCTGACAGCTCGTAAACTTAAAATCTTTCTGGTTGGTTTCCTCGGGATTTTGGCCAGAACTCCTAAACCCCTCGCAATTTTCCCTAATTAAAAATTCTGGTTCCAGCTGGAAACAAGAGGCTGTACATCGTCCTTGCCTGCACCCTTGTGTTGCAGCTGCATTTTGAGGAGTGGGCAAAGCAGCTGCTCTGTGCCAGGTTATGATAACAAACATGCCATCCTGTGTGCCAAGAAAATCCCTGGTGCAGTGGAAGCAATGATGCAATCAGGCAAGGCCAGGAGCAGGGAGAGGACCTAGGTCTTCTGCTTCCTGTGGCATCAGAGAATTCCACTGAACACGCCTCTCTGGCAGAATTGCACCTCCCACTGTAGACTGTCATAATATTCCAACCCTCTTTTCTGAGTTTCCTTGCTCAGGCGTGAAATAGGGGTGTTAAATCACCACTGCTGCAGAGTTTGCAACTCAGTTGCTCCAAAGCTTCAGTTTCAGAGGAGCCTTTGGATAGGGCTTGTCCACTACAGCCATTTGTATTTAAAAGGTTTCTTTTTTACACCTATTGCAAGTGAAATAATTGTTATTGTTTTAGTTCGGTTTTGTTTGAAAAAAAAAGGCTTAGATCCTAGGTTCCAGATGCAAGCAAGCACATTAATTTTACCCTTAGCAACTGGAAAAGATCCTGGATTTGTTAGCCATCTGGGTCTTCCCTTCCTGCCGCTAAATGATAACTCAGAGGGGGGAAAATTGTTAAGGAGAGGCAGCTGCACAGCAGTTCTCTAAAAGCAGATTTGCTGAGCATACCACTGACTATAGCAGGGGGTATAGGACAAAGGATGCTAGAGCCATAGGCTAACACCAGCAGAAGTCACACTGTAAAAGGCTTTTTAGGCACAACACCACCCTTAGCATTGTTGACTTTCCAAATCTTTAACAATTCATTTTAAGGAAAAAAAAAATCATCATGACCTACCAGCTTGAGCTGACATTTTAAATACCATCCTTGTTAAAGGAGTGTTTTTGTACTGGATTTGCATTACCCTCATCAGGAGAAGGGGGTTTCGCTCCTGACTATCAAAAGGCATCTTTGGGCTACACCCTACCTCAAGCTCCCCACCTGTAAAACAGAGTTATTTTAGTACACTACAGTGAGGCTTAAGCCTTGATACAAAAAGGCAACCCTGTTCAGATAAGTCTGCTTCAGTCAGAGCAAAGACACACACATTATTTAAGCAAATTTTCTTGTGAATGGTATCTTAGAATCAGACTAGATTAGAGAAATTTATGCCCCTAAATTCTAGAAAGGCAAACAAATGCAAATAAAAATAGGAGATTTATCTCACGCAAATAAAAATAGGAGATTTATCTCTAAAACATTCAGAGCTGCTCACACAAAGGATATTAGTTGAATACAAAGTGCAAGAATATTAGATTCAATTTAAGATTCTGAAAGACTGCTTTGTTTGGGCAAAATTCTTCTAAAATTAAGGTAATTTATTTTTTAGATCTTATTGATATTTCAGTATGGGAAACATCTCGAGACTACACTGAACAGAGATGGTATTTTCTTGCTTCATAAAGATGCTGAGGGGGAGTTTATCAAGACCCAAATGTCTTGAACTATGAATGATTTTGAAATAATTTTGAAAACATATGAGGCAAAACATTTCAATAGTGACACGTTGACATTTTCAGAATGAAAGTTGTTCCAAAACTACTCTTCAGAGTAAGTGAATTTTAATATAAAAATTTTTGAAAGTTTAAAGAACAGAACTGTGTGGCGGTAAAATATTTCTAAGTTGAGTGTTTCCCTTACCCCAAGGCTACTTCCTCAAATTTCATTTAATGTGAAATTTTGAAATATGCTTCATTTCAGTGTGGAAAGATATTTGAAGTGGTGGGATTTCTGGGTAAACAAAAAATTGCTTCCTGTTTATTTGCAATTGAACCTTGTCAGTCCAAGATCTGCTGCTTTTCTCAACCAAATTCTTAGATTAATAATGTCAGAAAGAGAATTACATACAGATAAATAGATGTTTTCAGCAGCTCTTTTGAGCTAGGAAAGTGAAAGACTAAGAAATAAAATGAAACAAAGCTATTATTATGGCAAAATTTGTACTCATGAGCATCGAGGCTGCAAGTTTGTGCACAGGAGGCAAAATATGATACCTGGGCTCCCTGGTAGGTGGAGGTCACCCACCTTGGCCTTGTAGGCCAAGTTACAAACGTATGTATATACACATTTTCAAAAGTTATATACACTTTCCAAAATACGTATTTGAAATAAAAACTCTTGCCTTTGAAACCTAGTGCTAGAATCCTGATTGTGGCTGAGCACAGAATTGCAAAGCCTCCCCAGCTGCCCTGGGGCAGGGCTCCCACCCCGTGCATGCAGGAGGGAGCAGGCAGTGGGCACAGGGGCAGCAGGCAAGGGCTGATCTTCTGTGGTGCACAAGGGGGTAGAGACCAATCTCTGCTCCAGACCTTCACTCTCCCAGAAAAATAAGTGCAGCCTGTCCCCTTCACAGCATGGGTCATTGTAGGGTGTGGAGTACAAGCAATCCCCCTGTGCTTTATCACCTGAGAGGTTTGGTTTGTCTCGGGTGCTGCTGGGCACCCTCCTAGTCTTTCTGTCTGAAAAAGGATGACCCCTTCTTATGGAGAGATGTTTTGGGTGGATGGTAAGTCGGTACACAAAGAAGTACTGCATTCCCAGAATGTGCCTCAATTTGGCAAGAGACTTAAGAAAACATGTAAAATATTACGATTATGCATGGCCCTTTTAGCTTCAGAGGTGGTTTAAAACCTTGCTGTTATCCCTGCTGACTGAAATCAAATCAGCCAATATAAGATGTCACATGTTTAACCTTGGCATGAGCCAAACATTATTGAGAAAGTGCTAGGGAGCAAGCCACTTGGGCAGAAACCAGTGGGACAAAGAGAAAATGCACCTGTTATGAGGTCAGATGTAAACCAAAAATTCCGAAGTTATCCTCAGCTGTGGAAAGAGGGCCAGGAGCAGGAGAAAGGCTGTGCTGGGCAGCCATGAACCATCAGATAGGAATCAGAGCAGCCCTTGCTGCTGGTTCATCCACTGCATGAGTGACAGATTTATTTTCTGGTAACACCTTCTCATGAACTCTAGAGATACTCTTGCATGTTATTTCCTGCTGAGACAACTAACCCAACAGTGTGACCCTGGTATTTTTTTCTTTTCCATGTGTACACAGTGATGGTGAATCATGAAGTCCTCAGAGCAGCAAAGAACTGGCTAAAGGGAAGCAGCACACAAGCTCATCATCCCCCAGATATTGGAAGAACTGGATTTAAATATAATTCATCTCAAAAGGCCAGAGAAGCAAATGCTTTTGTTGTGTCCTGCTTTATATGGTCTTCAGAAAGGAAACATCACCAAGAAAAAAGAAGAAAAGAAAAAGGAGAAAAAAAAGAAAAGAAAAAAAGAAAAGAAAAAAAGAAAACCACTGTAGCAAGATTAAGGACTGATTTAAGTTCTTTTTGCAATGAGATTCACCACAAATCAAGAGAAACCTCTTTTTTACCTCCACTAAAAGATTCTCAAAGTAGTCCATGTTTCTGTCTAGTTCTGCAGCTGTGTATTGTGCAGCACTTAAAACCAATTCTGTTCCAGGTTTGGTGGGTTTCTTTGTTTTGTTTTGGGTTTGTGGGTATTTGTTTCAGTGTCCATAATTCTGTGCTGCCCTGGTTTGGTGGATGTGAAGCTCATGCCTATGCAATGTTTATTTCTCAATTTGCTTTTTCTGAACGGTGCACTGATTTGCACAGGACTGCTGCTGGGGTGGTACCAGGCTAGGACTGACAGACCAGCTCTGAGGACAGACAGCAGCTGAAAAGCCACTCAAAGCAATAGCCAGAAGTGACTGCAACCCAGCAACGGCATGGACTCTGTAGAGTGCTTTTTGGTTTTCAGATTAAAGGCACTCTAGAAGAGAAAAGTATTATTTTGAGACTGCCTTTCAGTTTGTTATCTCCACAGATGAGCGCCCTGGGCTAACTCTCCCCGTGTAACTCTCCTCCCTGCCCAGGGCTGTTCTCTAACCACCTACTTCAGGAATATTCAACTTAAAAATATTTCTTTTTAAAATAAATGACTGAGGTTGAAAAATTGAACAATTCAGTACTCACAATTCAGTACTCACATTAAATACAGGTTTAGATAAGTATGTTATGCATAACTACTTGGTCAAGGTTTTCAGATGCAGGAGGTTTTCTGCTGCTTCTGTTTTTAAATACTGAGCCTGCAATATCTGAAAGATGTGGACTTCTAAGTGTGCCCAGTCACCTTTAGTTATAATGATAAAATGAGACTCCTGGGATACCTGAAGGTGGGAATATAAATGTTGTAACTGTGTCCATTGATTTTAGATAGCATGTCTCTTAGGGATGTGGCTTAAATATGTAACACACATAAAAGTGGATCCTTGTCTGGGCAAAGCTTCTCTCGCCTTATTTAAAATAGCAAATTCATATCCTACCATATCTTATATCCTACCTATCCTCATCTTCTATTTAAATATGTAATGCCTTCCCACTCAATACATGTTTAATATGATCAGTTTTGTTTTGCCTGCAAATAATTCACTAATAAGTTACCATGCATAGCTTGATGAAAGAGAGAAAACAAATGCCCCAAGCCTCCGTGATGGCATCTAAGTACCACTAACAGCTGACAAATACAGAGGATGGTTCAGCTGTGTGAATAATTAAAGACATGTCAAAATACAGAAGGAAAAAATGTTTAGAGCTAACCATATTCATTCATTACTGAATTTGACTTGATTAGTAATTTCCTCAAATAATAAAAGATTTCTTCACTGTTTCAAAACAATTTACTGCAAATATTTGATTTAGTAGGTGAGTGATGGTAAATAAATTTTCCCTGCTTGGATGATTTTTAACTTGGAAAAACGTGTTTTAAGTTTTCACAACTTTTTTTTTAAACATTACCACTATTTCCTGACAGTAAACCCATCCTGTAGAATATTGGTTTAAAAGAATGCAGTCACAAGGGGAAGAAAAAGTGCAAGATTGAAATTTAGAAAATTTTTAAAAATGGAAGTAGATATTTTCCAGTAGCATCTTTGTTAGCAACTTCTTTCCAACAGACAAAAATGTTTTGCTCAGATTTCCTGCAATTTGCAAAGCAGTAACCTGAAGATGCCCAAACCAGAGAGACTGTTATTTTTAATGGTACAAATACAATAAAAGGCTGTATTTTAAGACCATTACCAGCTGTGTGGTTGGAGGGCAGTCAGTGGGACCTAGCAGTTCACAACACCAGTGTCCAGCAGTGACTCTCAGCACACCTTGCTCCAGTCCACACAGCTCCGTGTCCAACAGCCACTGCCTTCTCCCTGGAGAGAGCTGAAGCACAGCTGGACAGGAAGAATAGGAGTCCTTGCCTTTCTTTTTTTTTTTTTTTTTGCTTTTGAAAATTAACCAGCTCCCAAAGGTGACATTGTAGGGCTTAACTCAGTTCTGGCACACTGGTGATCCATCACTCTGTCCGAGCCACACATTGATAATAGTGCAATGCACTCACTCAGTTTGCTGTGGTGTTTCAAAAGAGCCCGTGTCATGCATGTTGATGGTTTGGGATTATTGTTAACTCTAGATGGTCCTTCTGCCAGATAAAAGGCTGTGCAGTTCTAAATAAGTTTATCAGAGATTAGATTTCACTTATATACTTTATTTTTCAAGTTTACCTGGAGAGAATGTATTTTCTGTAAACTTACACCATTAAGCATTGATTCTTATTCCAGTGTTCATGATTAATCAATCTCTATATAAAGCTTTTAAATCAATTTTGTCCAGAACTAATGTCTAGGTTAGAGCTTTATACTTACTCATGGTATGTCACTTACCCTCTCTAAATTCTGGCATGCTAGAGAATTTATATGCCTCTTCAGGAACTTTTCTAGTCATTTAAAAATACAAAATAATGCTTTGGGCACTTCTTTGGCCAATTCTGATAGAAATTTTCTCTATCTGCTGATTTTTAAAAGTACAAACTTAATATATGCTGTGTTACTCTTGAAAAATGTACCATTCCATCAAATCTCACCTGTCATCAGCTCCTGTTCTCCCTGTGTGAAACAGACCAAGGGTCAAGTAATTTGCATTTCCGTATAGTTATGGATATTTCTAATACAATTTTTAGTATTTCTCTTTTCCCTGAACATTTTTACATCGTTGTTATTCTTCCCCTAGCCCTAAACTATGGAGGGGATCACTCATTTATCTGATTCCTCAGCCCAGCTCTGCACTGCTCTGTTTTACCCCACTGGTCTGTCTCTTTGACCACAATTTTCACACTGAGGGCTGCATTTGCCACGGACACTGCCCAGCTCCCACTCACTCGCTCAGAGCCAAGCCTTTCTGTGGACACCGGGTTCAGGGGTGCAGCTTCACCATGGGCACTGCTTTGGCCCCTCTCCTCCCTCATCCCATTTGGTATTTCCCCCTTCTGCTCGCCCATGTGCCCCTTGCTCTCCTGTTTGCCTTACATTTGTCATCAGTTCCTGGCCATTTCCTTTTGCAAAGTTTTGCCTCAGTATTTTAATTTTGCAGGTGGATTGAATTACAGGGGATTTAGACCATTTCACGCCTACATTAATACAGGCAAAACATGACAATATTCCAGTTCATGAGTATTAACTGTACACCTTCTGTTGATGCATCTTCATTTCTGCTGAATCATTCACACAGTCAGGTCCTCTAACCCACAATATACAAAGGAGAACAACCAGACAGCAGATAAGATAGCAGCAGACTCTAAAAATTATTTTATCACCATGCACTACACAGTATTTAAGCCTCTGTGGTAATATCCTCATTGTTAGCCTGATCTGAGCCAACCGATCTCACCATCATCTTGCAACATCTACCAGTAACTGATAACTCATCATCCCTCAGTAGAAAATGAGAGAAAGCATGCAAACAGGAAGTGTCTCTCACCACGTATTGTTCTAAAATGTTTCACAAATGTGATGATCCCTAAGGAACTGCTACTTCTTCTTCCATTTTCTTCAATAATTTCAGCACTTCAAGACAATTTGACATCTAATGTTCAGTGTGAGGCCTTTTTGTCCTGCAGAAAAGCTTCAGATCCAAAGGAGGCTTTGTTTGAGAAACACATAGGTAATAAGAAGGGTAATTAAAAACCAACATCTCTCCTAGATATGCCAAAAATCAGTATCTTAGCAAAAGAGAAATAACTCCTCCATAAAGTTACAAACATAATGTTGCTGATATTACCAGCAGCTAATTAATTCCGTAAGAGTCCTGCACTTGTAAAGCACATAATCCTAACATTAGCCTCAGCAAAAAGGAATGTTCTTTTAGTTTCTAGATAATCATAAGCTACAGATTTGTAGATAACTCTTGCTCCGAGATTAAAAAAAAATATTTTTTGTAATGCTAAACTCATTGGGGGACTCTAAAATGAACTTCTGTAAACTTTCTGATGTGAGATTGCTGTATATTCAACTGTTTTATCAAATAAAATGTTCCAAATGATTTTGTAATGTAAATATTTGAAAGTCTCAATATTACTTAATTTTATATAAGAGTTTGAGATTTTAAACAATTTGCTCAAATAACATTTTTAGTGTCTACAGGTTCTGTTTTTTCCATAGTTCTGCTAATCCACTCAAGTCTGTGGATGCTAATTACTTGTTATTGATGTGACAATTACTCAGGCCTTGGAAGATGTACACAGCTGTATATGGTACGTAGATATCTTACTCTCGTCAGCTCTCTAAAATTCAGGCAAAGCCAAAAAAAAAAAGAAAGAGCTGCTGTATATTTACATATTTAATTATTTTTTTGTTGGGATGTTTCAGATTGTTTATATCAACAGACCAATTCTGACTCCAGGGAAACTAGTGAATTACTCCCATGATTTGTCCTTAGGTGACTGTTGCCATCTTTCTTTGATGATCAATAATTTCTCAGGTTATTTCAGTTAAAACACTCATATGGGAGTCTCCAAGTTGATAGACCTGCTAAAGTAATTTTCAGTGGATTTAAGGGAAAAGGAAGAAAAAAAAAAAGATGAAAAAGAGAGATTTTATTTCCAAATAGAGATTTAGAAAAGATTAATAAAGTAAAGCATTACTTCCGTCTATTTTTGCAACAATTTCATAACGGAGGTGTATAATGGCCTGGGGGTATCCAAAAAGCTCGAGACAGTGTTTATTCTATTTAATGCTTTTCATGTTCAAACAACCTCAGTACCAGAGCATCATAGCAATGACCAGGCAGAAACTAGTCACCTCTTTCTCTCGCTCTTTCCTAAATAGCACATCAGCAAGACACTTGTCTAAGGTCCAGACTTAGAAATCTGCATTTTGGGTCAATGCCTGTCTAGTTCTCAAGGGAGGTACAAAAGAGGACTTGACTACAAAGTCCCAGAAAGTGTTGTGACACCTTGGGGAGCACCACAGAGTCACTCCCCTGTCCCCAGGCTGTTGCCCCACTCTGCCCCTTCCAGTACCATCATGCTGACCCACAGACCAGGGGCTCCTCAAATGTGCACTAAAAGAAGGCTGGAAGGGGTTGTGGGAAGACTGGTCTGGCATGGGGTTTGAGGGGTGAGCAAAGGACACATTTTGCACCAACATTATCAGCAACATACGTGGAAACACACCCCAAGCACTTACTCTCTGCTTTGGATTAAGAATGGTTCAAGTTGTATTTTCTGTGAATACCAGTGACAAGGAAATAGTAGCAGCATGGTCTGACACCACAGCAAAGGGCAGCGCCGGCTACAGACCCCCACGCCCTTCCAACGAGGTTGCTTCAGGTCTGGTTTCGTACTGGATCAGTTCTCTGGCCTCATTTTGAGCAGGATCTCACAAGCCCAGTAAACTATTATAAACCGGTGAATTATGCACTAAAGCAGCGTCTTTCCAGACAGTGGCTGAAATCTTGCCCAGGTCTCAGAAAAGGAGAATTTTTGGGTGCCCAGCTCTCAGTAAAGGAGCATTTTTGGTTTGCTGGGGTCTCTCCCAGCCGTACCTCGGCTCAGGGCACCCACTTTTCTCTGCCTAGATACACCCAGCTCCGGTCCGAGACGCTACGGTGACTGCCACCCCCAGGAGGCAGTCCTGACCTGCAGCTGCAGGAGCGCCTCTCCTCCATGGAACCGTGACTCGTGCTACCGAGAGAAGGAGCCCGCGGCTGGGGCAGCTCGCCCCGGCAGCAGTGCCTGCAGCTCGGGGACAGGAGAGGGGGAATGTTCTGCCCCCAGGACACACTGCATTACCCGCTTTGCTCCCCAGGGTTTGGCCCAGGGTCGCTAGCAACCGAGCGAAGCAAAGGGGTACCCAGCACTTTGTGGGGAGCAGCGCTGCCCTTCGCCCTGGGGCTGCTGTAAGGGTGCTCACCCCAGGGGATGAGGCTGCTCAGTGCCACAGGCAGAGGAAAACTCTTCCCAAGAGGCGGTCACCCACAGGCCAGACGTACATGGGAACATGTGGTTTTGACTCCCACACCACACCAGAGCTGTATAATCTTCAGCCTGACCTTTTCAGCCTGACTAGTCATGCAAACCAGTCCAAATTATACAAGAATATTCTTGTTAAAGCATTGAAAAATATACATACAGTTTGTATTTTGACCATTTTCCTCAAGCAGGACTTCTCTCCAGTACAGACTGCAAGGCTGAGCCTGATTCTTTAACTGCAGCATTTACTTTCCCAATACATTAACTTAAATAAATCCTAATAATATTTTGTAGCAAAATAGGGGCAGTTTAAGAAAGAACAAAAAGATACAAACCTTTTGCTGCCTGGAATAAACACAAGCATTTTCTTTGGGAAAAATAAATGCTTCTTATCCACTAGGCTGTATGGTGTTCGTATAGGAAGTTAAAGCAGAAGAAATCACAGAGCAATTTCCAGGAGCAGATTTATTTAAGAAACCTTGTTTCTTTCAGCCACTATACAGCCAGACCTATCAAAGAGGTCTGTCTTTATTCAGAAGGAAAATAGGACTCATGCAACAGTAAAGTGGAAATCTTTCTGAAAGTGGCTCATCCAGGGTTTGGACGACAATGCTACAGGGGTACAATAGCAGTGGTATAGGTGCCATGAGCTTCACTGCCCAGGGAGCTGAGACTGCCAGAGTATGCAGATAAAAGGTGTAATGAAGGAGAAATAATTAAGTGGATATATAATAAGGAGTTTATAACCCTAGAGGAAAACCAAGGATTTCTACAGCCATGCATTAGTTGGATTCACAGAAGAGATTTATTTTAGAAAACACATGAACAATAAAAGGCCTCTTTGCTGAAATTAAAATACTAAGGTTAACTGTAGTGCTAACACTTAATTTAACCATAGATAATTATCTCTGGTTTTCAGCGTTGTGAACAGCTTTGTAGGAAAACTGGAAAATACAAGAGCAGAACTTGTCCACTCATAAAAGACCATAGTCTAAAAAGGCCAGATCCTTGTGTTACCTCACTTGAGCCAAATCACTGAACTGAAAGCACAAACCAGAAGGAGGCATGAATCGAAGTATTATCCTTGTGCATTCCAGGAGCACAGGAAGAGCTGAGGTCTGGGGGAGGACTCGTAGGTCCAGGCAGGCAGCACACTAAACTCCTCTCTGTTTTATTTATTTTGCACAGAATGCATCTATTCTGTGAACACAAGATTAGTCACAGGACCCTCAAGTTATTACTATTTATGGATATGCATGTTAGTATAAAATACTACCAGCCCCAAACTCCTCTCTCAGTTTTTGATGAAGAGTTATTTATCTATTAATAATTAGGTTTAATGCTCCCATATACTAGACTTCAGAACTTGTTTACACCACTTCATGCCAAAGCTTCAAATGCATTAAAGGGGAAGTTCATTATTTTTGATTTATAATTATCTATGACAAGACAGATCTTAGACAAGAGCAGAAGAGAGCGGGAAATTATCTACTCATCCTCTGTTTATGCAACTACTACAAAGAGGCATGTGATGGCTTTGGCCTCAATCCAGCTACCATTCATCTCTATAGGACTCTTTCTATGACTATCATACAAGAATCATGAAGCCCTTTTTCATCTTCAACTAACTCAGGTGTAGAGAGGCCATTGCTCTCAGTCTACAGAGATCCCAAGATGGTGCCTCATGGCCAATGAGCTATCAAGTGACAGAACAAAACATTTTCTTGATATATGGCATTATTGTTCTCCTGAAAATAAATTTTCCTGTAGCCTCAGTGATTCATTTCCCTCCCATCCCCATGCCATTGACTATCAACTGGGAAAGTCAACTACACTTATGTAGCTCTGGGAAACCTAAGCCAAAAAAAAACCCAAAAAAAAAAAAAAAAAAAAAAAAAAAAAAAAAAAAAAATCAAAAATAACCAGATCAACCAAAAGCTGTTTAAAACCAGTGACACTTGGCACTTCAGTTATGCCAGCTCTGGAGCCAATCTGTTCCCTGATGCAACTCCTGTGCACCAAGCAGGGATGCCCCAGCAGCAGTCACCTTGCCCCCTCCTCCTGCCCAGCCAGGGCTGCTCCAAGGGCTCACCAGCCTGGGGGGCTTTGGCAAGTGTCTCCATGCCCCAGTCAGTCCCAGAGCCCCTCAAGCTCCAACCCTGCAGCACTGTGGCAAATATGACTTGACAAGCAAGCCCTGCCACAGTCCGTGCCCGGCTCACTGCATCCCATCTCTGCCTACCCCCATTCATTAGACCTCACAAAGGCATGGAGCCATGGGGAGTTTGTCCCCACAGGAGACATACTGGTTGGACATCTACATTTTTATTATTAGGGTCTTTTCCACATGACATTGGAGAGCTGATTCAAAGTAGTTGTAATTTTATAGTCTTCAGCTCTTTGCCCTACCCAATATCTATGTGGTTTTCCCTCCTCCCAGTCTACTAAAAATGCCATGTACAAAAGCCTAATGATTTCTTCCTCTCTTCTAGAAATCCTTTTTAGAGTTTTGACCTCATCCACACATATAAGCATTTTATTCCCAGTAGCTGCTAGTCTCATTACCCTTGTCTTACTTTGGACCACAAATTTACGGTTTTGTTTGCTGTTTTCTTGCATGCAATTCTGTGCCTTATTTATTTTTCTGATGTTTCTCTGCCTGCTGTCTTAACACAGTCCTTGATCCTAGAAAGACATGGCCTGCATCTTTTTTTGCTTCAAAAAAATCACTTCCCCTAGTGATTTTCCAGCAATAAACCTCTAACCTCTTTCAGAGTAATATGAAAATTCAGATGTACTGTTTTTACATTCAGTCTGCATATTCTTGCATTTGTGCATGTAAAATATTTTACACTTGAATATAAAGCTGAAATTAAAAATAATAAAACAAGTTAATTGCCTGCATCCTCCCATTCATTCTAAACTACATTTATAGAATTTATTCCATTACTACATGAGCATCTCACTCCCTGGCTCCTAACCCGGCTGCCTTATAAATATAACAAAGCTTTCCTTCTGGCATAATTTGCTGCTCTGTTTTTCTTCCCCTTTCACCTCAGTCTGCAACTAGATTATCCATAGGGAGTGGCACAGGGCTGCAGCAGGGAGCTTTGGCTGTCTCTTCTGGCAGCAGGGGATAATTCAGAGCAGGATGGAGTCTGCACCAGGTTATACTGGGGCTGGGTTTTACTCCTCCTAGGTTTAAACTGGGGAGAAGCAGAAATACGGCTTAAAGCTCTGTCACTCCACCCCTACAAAGGATACTGAAATCACTACCAAGTTGTGAATTCAATTTGTCATTTTTTCTGAGACAAAGGCAATTGAGGCATTAAACCACCCCCTTCCCCAAGGCAGGGTCATCTCCTGTAGCTGCAATGTGGTGATTTTCCAGCTGCATCCCTTCCCTCCTGGGCAGCCAGGGTGGGTGGTCACACATCTTCCAAAGTAGGGCTGCACACCTCCTCTCACCCAACCCAAGAGCTTCAGCACCTGATCTGTCAGTGCTGGGAATTACTGACAGGATTCAGCCTGAGCAGAGCAGCTAAGAGTGGAAGAGAGAACATTTCAAATTTGCAGCACCAGCAGCATTTCAAAGACAGAGTCAGAGGATGTCTATAAGCAGTGGGGGAGAAAAAGATCTTTATATACAGATTGCACAAGCATGGTTATGCCTGTATTCATCATTAGTTTTAAGATAAATCCAACAGGGTTGTTACTCCTTTCATGTTAAATCTACACATTTTCAAACCCAAGATCATGCCTAAACCAATGTGCTTTAGGTAGAGGCAAATGTGTCCACCTGTACTGTTGAAGGCAGTTGGAAGTTAACCCAAGGGAAGTACTGGGATGGGGATAGGTGGAAAGACAAGGCTGGCTGAGTTCACATCCAAAAGGCAGGGTGTGCAAGAAAGATCCTGTTGTAACAGCCCAGGAGAAGAGGGAGGGGAAAAGCAAGAGCCAAAGAATCCAACTGCTGCCTCAATAAATTCCTATCCCATAAAAAGGCACCAAAATTAAATGACATCTACACATCATGATAACTTCCTTTATATTTAGGCATGTAGTTTCTAGTGACTGATAGAAAGTAAGCAGAGCAGTTGCTAATTTTATTGTGAAAAAAACCTCAGAACAACATAGTGATTTCAAATTGTTCAGTCTGAAAGTGACTAACACAGAAAGAGAAAAGGGCTTCTGATTACAGCACCTGCAAGAAGCTCTTCAGGCTCCTCACCCCTGTAAATGTTCTTTCAGCATTGAATGTGCCTAGAGCTCTAGAGTGCCTTGATTGGATGCCATTAGAAGATATTTCCAGACAGATGCCTTAGACAAAGCCTGCAATTCTCCAAATACGAATGTGCCTTAGTGAAGAATGTTTATATATGAAAAAATAATTCTATTTTTTCAGATATTGCCTTGTCATGTGACATATTCCAGTTGAAATTGTAGCATTTTCTGTGTCTCAATACTGGAGATTTTCACCATAGAGCATTACTGAATCTATAGTCAATATTAAAATATTCAATGGATGAAAGCTGGAGCTAGACAGATGCAAATCAGAAATAAGAAACATTTCAAATAAAAAAGGATAAGTGACGTAGGCTCAGGATGCATTTGTTATTCTAAGGCTTCTTTTGAAGAAACCTCACTTCCCCTCCATGACCTAGGAACTCTGAATTACCATCAGCTGCTGGCTAAAGTAGAGACATTTGTTTGCTGAGACAGTCAGGAGAGTTTCTAACATCCCTAAGATCCTGCAGTTATGAAGATGCCTCCTGTGCACTGTCTTCTCTGCACCTGGAAAAAGTCTGTTTTTCAAAGATGCATGGGTATGGCCAGAGGATCTCAGCACAGGTGAAAGTCCAAGATCTGGGAGTTACAGGCCAGGCTCATTCCTTGACTTCCACTTATCTTCAGACTATCTAAAAGTCAGTAAATTAAGAGTATTTGAACTGGGAGCCAGGGCTTTTTTTGAATGAGTGTTTTTGAGACTTGCAATCCCTCAGCACATACCACACTGCATTAAAGTTCACAATGAGCCTCTTTGCTGAGGCACCCCCCATCACCAACCTCCACCCCAGCCACCTGGTGGGTCACACCATAGCACATCCCACCCTAGAGCTTCTTCTCAAACTCACACCACAGCAAGCTCCCACTGCACTTTCTACATTCCTGTTGGGGACAAATGCTGTAAAAAGGATTTATCCACTTCCTAACTGTGCAAAGGCAAGTTTCATCTTTACTTCTCTGGCCACAGACACCTGTCAAAACATGAACCTAAACATTTACAGAGTTTGCTGTCTTCAGCCTCCTTCCTATGTAGGCAAAAGAACTGCCCAAATTTGAACCCATACCCTGCTGCTTGCCAACATGCCTAACTGAACCATCACACTGCTGTTAGGTGTTCCAGCTGTGCTGTTCATTTATTGCCACTGGGTTCTTTTACCAAAAAAACACACAAAGCTCAGTCTGGAGTGTCTTTCATATTTGGGGATGGGGGGAGGTTTGTTTTCTTATTTTACATTACTGAAATATTTCTTCCAGTTACTTTTTAACCTTCAGCAGTTCTGGTTTTTTGCTAGCCTACTACGTGTGGTTGCTCCTTAGTTACCATGACACCCACTAATGTGCAGAAGGTTAGAGCCCAAGAACAGAAAACAGCTGAGTCACATGAGAAGATGGACAAGTTGTCAAGCAGATAGCTCTAAAAAGCACACAGAGGCTCCTTGGCTGACGTAAATCAGTGTAGCACCATTGAAGTCAGAGTTATAAATCTCTCCCTCTGACTTGGTAAATACCTTCAGGGATCAGAGCTGCACCTGCAATTCTGTTGATGTAGTTGAGCTTTTAGGAACTACAGCTACAGATCTCTGAAATAAGCACAAATGCAGATGTAAGTATGTAATTCAGCATTTATCAGAAGATACTCAGTGACTTTCTTGGAGGTATAACCAAAAAAAAGTGTATGGAATATGAACACTGAAAGAAAAGAAGAGGTGAAACTAAATCTCGGATCCAAAGGACATGGAATAGACTTGAATTTCATGGCACAAGCTTCCCCCTGCTCCAGTCAGAGACTCAGCCCTGAATATCAAGTATTTAAAATCCAAGTGACTGATAGGAATTTCACATTTTCCTTCTTGGGGGAAAGTAAAAGTTAAGATATGTATGGTCTTTCAGCTTCTGCATTAGATCAGGATATATCCAGCTTGGAAGGCTTTGTGGCAGCCGTGGTACAGGTAAGTTGGTGGTGACACTGCATGACGTATTTGATTGTCTTTTTATTTAAATGGGTGATGTCCTAGCCCTAGTAAGGTCAACGTGACTTCTGCCAACAGCTCAGGAACCTCTGTGCTATGTTTGCTTTAACAACCATTTAAAGAACCAAGTGAAACCTTTGGGAATGAAACACAACCTGCCCCACGCTAGGTTCGACTGTGGGCTGGGTTTGGCAAGTTCCTGCTTCCTCGGTCACTTGCTCTCAGGTAGGCTCAGTGCACCAGCTCCCAGCATCACCACATCATAGAAGAAAAAGGAGCAGTTAGCTGACTGAGCTCCAAAATAAACCTCCTAAGAAAGGGTTATTTCTAATCTGTTTTTTATTAAGGCTGTACAAAAAGCTGCTATCGCAGTGAGGGTGGGGACAGGGCTGTGCAGCAGGAGGTGAGAGGGGCCCCCAGGGCCAAAACTGCAGCATGACATTCAGTGCCCTGTCCTCTGCAGTTGCATGGGAGAAAGCCCAGCCTGTGTTTCTGCTGACAAGTCAGGGAGCGAAAGTAATACACACATGACTTTTTTAAAGAGGTCCCAAACAGAGACCTCTTTGAGATTCCAAAGCATTTTTTACTACTCCTCTATCCTTGAGCGAAAAGCCAAACTCCTGAAAGTGATTTCACCTTTTCAGATTGGCTAGCCTAGCTGATCGGACAGTGAAATGATGGGGTTTTTTTGGTAGCAGCATGAACAAGAATCCAGAAAGCCACGCCGGTCTAGCAGCAGTTACTGGGGATCGTCATGTTTTGTGTACAGCATCATTAACACACCAAATCAGAGGCTGAAGGAAAGACTCCTGCTGCAGCCTGGGCTCCCACAGGAAAGCAGCGATGCTGTCTGCTGAGCTTTAGCATGCTGCTTTTCCTCCACAGCCTTCTATGTGCGAGTTTGTGTTTTTTTCCTACTCCTGTCCACTCCAAATTCTACTGCTAAAGTGTGCACAGAGGCATTGCTAGCAGTGTCAGGAACCAGGAGGAGCTTTTCCTGAGTTGTAGCAAGCATTTTCAGTTCTGTGTCACCGAGGCACGCTCCTGGGAGGCCTGATGCGCACAGTGCCGAACAGCACTTGCAAAGTTTGAGAACTGTCTAGATTAAGGCTCTCAGCACAATTAATATTCATGTAACTGATCAAGTATTATAACTCTAGGCATTTTTTTTTTCTACAAATAACAAGGGTCTTGAGGTTTCCTGCTGATTTAGAAGTTTTATTGTATGGCAGTAGCCTTTTGAGCATCAGTGAAGATGACAATTGAGATGATGTTCTGGCTGAGGAATTTTTGTTAAGTTGTTTTCTAGTAGTGCTTCTGCTAAAGGGTAATTCTGCAAAATAACATGTATAGGCTCATTGCTTTGCTTAATAGAAACAGTGAAGAACCTGAACCGAGCAGAGCTACAGAAGAGATATTATGTTATCTTGCCTTTGTTCAAGCTTATGACGTGGTTCAAGCCCGTTATACTCACCGAGCGACAATAAATATTTGACCTGTGAATGCTAGAAGAGAATTCATCCTTATTTCCTCCCCCCCACATTACATAAATCTGGATGACAAGCTATTTAATCTGGGTAATAGTTAACAGTCTCTGATTGCAGCTGTTAATATTACCCAAAGGAATACCAGCTACTAGTCAAGAGAGCCGTGGTAACACCTTCCTAATGAGATCCATGTTTGAGGATACTCAGATGAATAGTTTGATTCCCATAAACACATATCAAAAATAGAAAATAATCGGCATTTATAACAACAGGGTCAGTAAGAGGGCCCCACTATATAAGAATCCTATACATTTTTGGAGACTTATGTGAAACGCCTCTGAACATCCTGGAATTGCCTTCAGCTTTCCCTCTCAGGCACCTGAGATTACTTTTTACTTCTAATAAGAAATCACTTTCAGTCTGGTTTCTTTAATTAAAACTTTTAAAGCATTTTACATTGCATAATATAGCCTTCACAGAGCCATCACCTCTGAAAGTGCTGATGACCTTCAAAATAACTCTTGAAAAGCACTAAGGAATCAAAAATGTTTTCTCAGTTTCTCTTTTTTTTTTTTTTTTTTTTTTTGTATTTCAAAACCATCTAACCATCTTTCTCACTGACATTTGGAGATCTCTAGTTTTTCCCTTTTGGAAAGAGGCTTTATACTGCACTGCTAACTTGTATATGTAAGATAGATGGAACAATAATCTGAAGGGATCACTCACCACAGCAATTTTCAGGGCAGTAACACCTTCTCTCTTCAGGGTTTCCTTTTTCAGGGGAAAAAGACAGTATTCAACACAAATACATGGTATCATTTTTTTCCCCCTCCCTTGAACCAGGGTCATCCCTAGGAGCCTATTTAGCTCTCTACACTACTCTCTTCTGGAAAATTTTGTGTCACCTGCTTACAGCAAAGCTATGCTATGGAGAACAGACCTACAGATGTCTGCTTGGTTCCTTGGGTAATGTCTGTTGGTTGTGCCTTCAAAAGGAAGGTTTGGGAATTCACTCTGTGGAGCTGGGCTCTTGGATGCAGATACTTTCAAAGTTTAGCATTCCCTACATGCTTAATGTCTCTATTTCCTGATACATTTGGTTGCTATTGGACTTAATGTGATCTGGGCTTACCTGATGAGAAAAAGTATTTCCTAGAGGAAGCCAGAGAGTGTAGCACAGGGCTTTAACCCTGCCATGCAGACGCCACTTTTCATTATTAAATTTAATCACT
Organism: Falcunculus frontatus; assembly: GCA_013398115.1. Taxonomy (NCBI): domain Eukaryota; kingdom Metazoa; phylum Chordata; class Aves; order Passeriformes; genus Falcunculus; species Falcunculus frontatus. Next base: position 1,775,843 of record VZRV01001115.1, on the reverse strand, counting down.
TTCTGTTAAATTGTTGCTGAGTTATTGAAAAAATATCCCAAAGATATTTTGGGATATCCCAAATATCCCTAGATACTGAGCTAGTATAAAATGTTAAACCTTTCTATCTTTCCATTTTCCTTAGTGCCCTAGCTGAAGCTAAATACAAAAGGGTAGCAGCATGACTGGCTAACTAAAACTATTATTTTGGAATACCATGAAGAGAGGAAGATTATTCCTTTTTCATAAAGCTTGCTAAATTTGTATAGTTTTCAGAGTCTATTGTACAATTCTGTGTAACAGCTACATCTTGATTTTTCTAGTACACAGCCAAGTACTTTAAAAGTTGCTCTTACGCTTTTCCTCCCTTTCTGTATGTATATATGTAATTAAAATACCATGACTGAAATATAAGTAGCTAACGTTGATTTATTCAGGAGCAACACAATTACAGAAACTGACTGTATTTTCTTCAGTAACCGGAGAGTTTGATTTGCTTAGATCTGGGAGAAATAAGAATGAACTCCCAAGGAAAAGAAAACAACACAGGAAACAAGTTACTAACTGGAGAGCATGAAAAGTACTGGAAATAAAGTTCTAGGCCTATATTAATTTGCCAGTATTTTTGGTTGTGAAATGTAATATCAGAAAAGATAGAATTTGGTGAGATACTGTTGCCACTCCAGGGCAGTACTAACAGCCTAATTCAGATAAAATGAGAACTGTCTGTCTCAGGTAGACTTTGGGAAAGTTCCTTTAACCCTGTTCCACTGACATTATTCATTTGGGGGACTAGGTGTCAGTGGGCTAAAACATCAGTGTCCCATTTTACAGACACATATTTCAATCAAAAGTACAAATGGCTCAAAAAACTTTAATTGATGAGAATTTTGTGTCACCTGTTACAGTTAGTAAGTATTCTCCGATTTNATTTCAACTTGGAATAAGCTGGTTTTAACTGGGGTACATATAAATTCTTAATTGGCTAACTTTTAATTAATTGAATATTAAAACAATTAAACATTAATGAATTTGGCCAAAGATACCCAATATGCAAGGACAAACTCAGGTTTGTGTATAACAAATGTCTTTTTATCCCTGAGACTATCTTTTTTATATTTGTGCAAGCCTTTTTGCAGAAACTGTTTTCCTGAATAATTATTTTATAAACTTCAGCCATTGGGGGGGTATGGAGGGGGGGCTGTTGATGGCCAAAGGAAAATGGCTGAACAAAATATTAATTATATTGGAGAGCAGGACAGTGCCAGATCATATTTGAAATAAATATGAAATATAGGTATTCAGATTTATGTCAAGAAATGATTCTTAAATTTTATGGAACTATCTCTGAAGACATGAACAATAATTTAAGGAAATTTCTGGGAAAAAAAACTGGGCTTTGCTATGGCGTGGGGATATTCAGCACTAAGATCAATCCATAGCAGAAAACAGTGATGTTACCACCAGGTTTCCACAGTGGTTTCCTATGAACTGTTGTTTAATGGAATTATAAATAGTTTAAATATTACAGCTGTGACTCAGTTATTTTCAAAACCGGGGAATACCTTATTAGGATTTGCTCCCACCAAATCTTCTTTGCTTACCATGACAGTTAGGCTGCCATGGCTAAATATAGATTATAGAAGAAAGTTGCTAACACTTTCAACTTCAAGCACACACTTAGACAAATACTATAAATAGGCTGATATTTTGTAAACTAGTACTTGCCAGAGGCACGGACTACATGCTTCCCTGTGTGAATTTTTTCCCTCTGTTGCTTTTACGAGACAATTAGCTGGTCTTAGAGATCTAAGCTCTCTTTTTATTACAATTAATTTCAAGTGCAATAGCAGCAAGAGACTGACAAAGCTTGTGAGCAGCAAGCTTTCAGGCAAGCTGCCCAATATAGTTTTGCCAATACATTGATCTGCACTACCCTTGTTACGTCTGCCCCGATTTTGATAGGGCACAATTAATTCTAGTTCTAGTGCTGGCTTAGTCCTGGTGTAATCACAGCCTTAGTGGACCTGACAAACTTTGTGTTTCGGTGTGGATTTGGAGAACATTCAGAAAGTGGCTCACTTGAGTGTGGTATCAGGGTTGTTAGTAGTAGCAATGGACTGAAATACCTGCCTGTAAGGTTTCTAAGGTTGGAGATCTGAGCCTGCAATGTTACCCAGGTCAGATCAAACTGGGGTTCATTCCAAACATTTCACCAAATGCCATGTTTTTGCTTAAAGCTGTGTCCTTTAAAAGCACAATTTTGCATTCAATGCAAAACCAAAAACATTAGCAACACTCTTGCATTAAAAGCAAAATAATATATCAGTATGTGGCACACTCAGGCCAGAGCTGTTTTAACTCTAGTTGTATTTGTTTTACGCTACAGCCAGACATACAAAGGTAATTAACTCTATCATTGAAACTACTATATTTGTATAGATGGCCTTTTGCCAGCCTTCTCACTGATTGTACTGTTTCTCTTCTTTTATAAGTTACTTCTACTAAAATCATTATACTGCCTGTAACAGAATGAGCAGAAATGGAGCAATAGAATAAGGGAAGAAAAACCCCAAAGGTCTTGCACTGTATCATCTCTGTATCAAAAATGAGGCCATTTCCCTGAGTCAGGGTAAGAATTCACAAACCCTCTCTGATATGGTATTATTGCTATGACACTTATATGTAGATGTCCAAACCAAAGGATGGTGCTGTTACCAAGACCTAGGGTTTGAGATTGAAATTTCCTGTTGATGAGATCCTCTGTGCTATCAGCTCTCTGAGCTGACGCTGTCGCAGCATTGTCCTTTATCGTTACTTGCAGTCAGATCCTGAGACTGCTGTAGTTATGTCTGGCTAAACTTTCATCGATATTTGTTGCTTTATTATAAAGCAATATAATGTAAAGTAAATTTATAAAATTTACTCCCTTTGTCTCCCAGGTGGGGAGGAGGCTTGGGAAATAGGGTCCAGTTCTTTGACTGCATCCATGAAAATTTGCCTTATATATCTTGGAAATTTTGTCTCTTTTCCAAGCTTTTTATCTGCAGCTGGGAAGCGTTAGACCTTTACGTCTCTTGAAAATGAGATCCTGTATAGCTCTATTTTACTATATCTGTTCATTTTATTGAAGAGAATATTTACATTATAACTCCTCTTGAGCTCAGTATGTCCATGACAACCTGTTCCCTACAGGAATTAAGATGAAAAAAGATTTTCGTTCTTGTTTTCTTGTTATTACTTCTGTTGTATCCCCTCTATTTTGTTTGAATGCAATATGTTCTATCTACAACCATGATTTTATTGTCTAAGTCTGGTGCAATGTGCTTGCACGCAATTTTACAGTACTCAGTAATGCCATTGGAGAAATGTGAATTATGCCTTACCAGTGACTCTAAAAACATTCTTGAAAAGAACAGCAAGAAAAGAGAGACAAACGAAATGTCTGTCTGCTGGGAAGCAGACGGTTTCAGTCCCATAATGCAGGGTATTTAAAATGACCTTCCCAAGGTCAGTCAGGGCAGCAGTTCCATTTGTAGGGAATTAAAGGTAGAACATACCGTGTCTTTGCTCGGAAGATTGCCTATCAAAAAAAGGAGCTCTTTGCTTCTTTACCTCAAGCCAGTCATATCTTTACATGAAGCAGATAGAGAAGACATTTCATACCATTTAGGAAGTGGAAGCAGGCAGTCTGAATTGGCAGATTTAGTTTTAAGTAAGGTTTTGACAGCTCATGTGTAGCCTAAGCACTGCAGCTCAAAGGGTGAAGTTTGAGACGGATGAATCAACCTGTATTTCGCTAACAACAAAAAGTGTGGCTCTACTCCCTTGAGGCTTGCTTATCTTGCCCCTTTTGCTACCTGAGATTTTTTTCTCACCCAGCAGAACAAGCTGTGATTAAGACAGCTGCTAACCTGGTGTCCCCTGCTCCATTGCCTGCCCCCTCCTGCACCAGCAGCACAACAGCACAGCTTCCCCACACCTACCGTCTGTGTTCGGCAGGGGGGATCTAAAACATGGATAAACACTATGCTGCAAGCCAGGACTTCACACCTGGCATAACTCCCTCTTCACAGGAGTCTTGCTAAAAGGTCTGTTTCTCAGGCACCAGCTTTGCCTCAGAAACCCTCCCCAGTCCAGGACCCGCACATGTGTGCACCGCTGATGACCCCATTTCATGGGATGCCTGCCTCTCCCATCCCAAACCCCGACACATGCAGCCTCAGGTATGGGCAGGTTAGAGAAGATGAAACATCTGCCAGCCATTAGGACATATCTACCTGTAAACACTTGGGGAAAATAATCTCTAAAAAGTAAGGATTTAAATTTAAATTGCATCAGTCAAAATGGACTAAACCTTGTACAGAAGGCCTCCTTCAGCATTACCATCATTTGGGTCCATGTTTTCCCACACAAAGAAATCCTTTATTCTTCCCTTGATCTGCAACAGCTTACAAAATCTGTCATAGATGCCTGATAAAACCAGAAATATGGGCAAATTATGCAGATTTTTAAAATGGTGGTTTAGTATTTGAATATGCTCCTTTCATTTGGTTATTTCACCTTATTATTTATGGTATTTTAAAGATGACATAGTATGATACTATGGGTCAGCTTTCCTCTATAATAATTCTATACCAGATTTGTTACTCATACATGTGCCCTCTCTCTCCTGGTTAACTCTCATTTTCAAATCATCATCTAATTTTCTATGCCTTTTAGCATGGAATCTTTTCCGTTACCAAGGTTGTTGATAGATTGCAGTCTTGCCATTAAGCTTAATGCCAACTTCTGGTACAGGTGGTAGTCCCTCAAGATTGAAAACACCATGGGAAGAAAATTCATCCAGGCAGACAGCAAGTATCCCTTCAGCCTCTAGGCAGAGTGCTTAAAAGCCCCAGTGTTTCTCTTCCTCTGTCACGATTTCATGCACAGTAATAACCTCTGGCAAGGTTTTTGCATTCTCACTGGATTGTATGTTGAAAACAATACAGTTCCACTTAAAAATGTTCTGTGTGTTATTTTTAAAATAACTTTTATTGAAACTGTCTGTGCGGTGGCATTCAAATCTGGCATATGACACTGTGATTAGTTCTGCCAATGCATTGATCTGCAGTACAATTCCTATTTTTATCCCTACTGTTTGAAGTATAGTCAGTCATGACCACATTTCCATTAAAGACTATGCGCTGAACCATTTTAATCTGTGACTAATAAAAAAATCGTAACATTTTCATTAAATCCTCAGCCAGTCTGAGCACTATCATCAGTGCTGGCAGAGTAGTGATTTTCTGTTTCTTGAGTGATGCATCTGCCATTGTCAGTGATCTATGCTGATTAGACAGCCAACTTTTTCCTTCACCCCCAAGTAATGTGTGCTCAGTATTAGTGTCCCAGTTATGTCTGACCTGTATGTGAATTTATTATTCAACTGGCAGAGAGACAACACCACAATTAATGGAAATCCAGTGGAATAAGCAATAGATCCAAGAAATAGGAACCAGTAACCCCTTGACATGGATAGGATCTGAGGGGAGAGACCTGTGTACTCTTAGCTCAAGGGGCAGAGATCCATGCTGTAGATATAAAAGTTTTAGCATTGCTATTTCCTATGTAGAGGGCAAAAAATGTGTGTGTTTTTGTAAACTTATGGGGGAAAAAACCTTGCCAAAATGAAAATATTATTCATGCAGACTTAATTCCTGCTTGCTCCAGGAATAAAAAGTTAAATTACCTGAGTATATATTTACCAATTATTAATTATATAATACTTTTTGCAGGGATGCTTTGTCATTCTGTGGAAAAGGTGAGTTGTTCTGTGGGGAAGCAGGGCTCACTAGTAAAGGAGGCTGCTGTCTGCAAAAGCACCCCTTGCCAATTTGTTACAAAAAAGCATAAGCTAGGCAGGAATGGATGTGTGGAAGTTCAGCTGGTGAGGAAGGCACCCGCCAGGAGCTCTCAAGAGTAAGAGTGTTTCTGTGCTGCATTGTCCCAATGGGGACAAGGGAGAGCTTTGGAGACTCAGGTGAGCTCAAACATCTGGTTTCAATACACGGAAAAAGAAAAATCAGGTAAACAAGGAAACAGAAAAGGGTAAAGAAACACCAAGCAGAAAATGATGGAGAATAAGAGGCAGAATTAAAACTGAATAGCAGACAGGAAAAAGCTAGCGGGCAACTGGAAGGCTTTTAGTGCAGTCAGACAGCCCACGGCCCAGAGCTGGCGTGAGGTGTGGGCAGAGCAGTCAATGCCTGCCTGGAGATACCCTGGCATGGAACAGATCAGCACTCAAAAGGAATGAAACGCCAGACTTGAGGTCCATGAGTAACCTTAATTTTGCTCTTGTTGTATGTGTTTAACAATGGCAACACAGTCAAATGCCACTTTTTCCCTTTTTTCCTTAGGCCTAGGCTTTTCTCAGCGCCCAGGCTGGGTGCCACATGTGGCCATCCCACACGCTTAATGATCGATAATTAAGTATTCCATTTTTACCTTGTCGTTTGTTGAACAGTGCTGTGTGTCACAAACCAAAGGAGGCCTAGCGGGGCTCTTGTGTGATGGCCACAACTCTGCAATCAACTGGAACGTGTCCTGTGATGAGTGGCTGAGGGAGCTGGGGTTGTTTAGCTTGAAGAAGGCTCGGGGTGGCCGTATCACTCTACAACTGCCTGAAAGGAGGGTCAGGGCCAGGTGAGGATCAGCCTCTTCTCCCATGCAACCAGAGACAGGACGAGAGGACAGTCTTCAGCCGCACCAGAGAAGGTTTAGCTTGGACATTAGGAGGAATTTCTTCTCAGAAAGGGTGATTAGACATTGGAAGGGGCTGCCCAGGGAAGTGGTGGGGTTCCTGATGGTCTTTAAGTAATGACTGGATGTGGCACTTAGTGCCATGGTGTAGCTGACCACGGTGGTGTTCGGCCATAGGTTGGACTCGATGAAAACAGGGATCTTTTCCAACCGAACTGATTCTGTGATTCTGTTAGAGGTTCCTGTATTTAATACTTGGTTCAGCCTTCGGAGAACAGGGACGGGGTAACCATCACTCCCGTTACTGGGTTCGCGGCGCCCGGAGCCCGACTGACAAAGTTCTGCTGGGGACAGGTGAGCTGCGGTTTCGGGAAGCACCGAGGGTGACGAACACTTCCCACCGCCTGTCCCCGGACAAACCGAGCGGCGGCCGGCAACGGAGCGGCGCGCGCCGGGATCGCCGCGGCACCGGCCCTTCCCATGGCGGGAAAAGGCGGGGCTGGCGTGGGGCCGCCCCCTTGTCCCGGGCTGAACCGCGCGGCCGCGGCGGGACCTGCGCGGCTCCGCCTCGCCCGCCCTCGGCATCATCGCCCCGCGCCAGCACCGGGGCGGGGCGGGCCCCGTTGCCGGGTTACCGCTGTCATCCGCCCGCGCCGCCGCCGCGCTC